>JAAGAY010138988.1:20224-71400 GCA_011801015.1 Ardeotis arabs
GGTCCGCCCTAGGCCCGGCCGAGTCCACTAAACAAAGGGGAGCGACTTCTAGCAGTTTCCTACAGAAGCTTCCACCTTAGGCCCCCCCTCACTAAACAAAACCACAACACTAAAATAAGCAGTTGACTTTAACTTTAAAAATGCTTCTTAGCTGTAAGGGAACCTATATTCACTAGTTCAGATGTAGATCCCCAGATTGCAGATATTTGAAGTTAGGAAGAATAACCCCTTATTTCTGATTTCTTGATAGGGAGTTCACCAATTGGATATGTAGCTGAATTATATAATTCAGAGACTTTTATGTAAGAGGGTGTAGGAGGAGATTTTGAAAAGGATGAATGAATAGTTCCTTCCCTTATGGTCTTTTTCTGCATTTTCAAAAAACATCTGAAGTAAAGATAGGATGAATTTCTACATTTGTGTAGCAAGTTGCCTAGGCATGTTTAGTTTGTGACACCAACATCATTGACATCCATGAAACCTTTGCCATTAAATTCAGGGAAGACTGGATTAAAGAGGAAAGGCGAAAAGAGGTAAAATACAAAATGTGAGTAAATGTAAGTATACCAGAGAGAGACACATTAACATGTGTTTCGAATTTCACAAATGGTTTTGTTTAGATTTGGCTGTTGGTTGATGTTTGCGAAGAGAGGTTTGTTCATTTAAGTTAAAGGAGTTTCCCTTTTGCTAGGAAAGAAATGAACTTTAAAGCTTTTTAATGAGACATGCATATATCATTTGATATGCATCTGGGTACTGACAATTTACCCACTAATTATATGGAGAATGGAAACCAATTAATTATTCAAGCAGCTTTTTAAAGAGTTAATCAACCACTACCAATGGCTCTCTACTGCAATGACTTTAATGTCTGTCACTGTCACAGCTTATACGTGTTCCTGATAATTGAATATTATCACTGTCGGCCTCTTTTGCGTTATACAATTTGAGTTAGGGCTACATGAAATTTAGTGGAGTGTCTTACAAGGGTTTTCTTGAAATAATCTTTGGGGAAGCTGATCCTTCAAAGTTTTTGTTTATGGGAGCAGTAGATGAGAACGAAATTCTGTACTTCAGGTCAAAGTGTGAATATATTATCAGCTTCTTAGGATGAGGAAAATCTTGTAATATTCATTTACAAAGAAGCTCAGACATCTAATGCATACCACAGATTATTATCAGTGAATTGTTAATTATACACCATCCAAATATAAGGTTCATAGTTGGTCTGTGATGTAATTAGCAACATAATCAAGCAATTACATTATCATAAGACTTTTTATCAGAGATTTTGAGGGAAGACAATATTCTCCAAGTTCCAATAAAATGGGAAAATCATTTGAGATGTAACCAACGTAAGAGAGCTACAAATGTATAAAGCCATTGAGTTCAAAGTATGATTGATTTCCTTATTTCAAAAAGTATGCTCCTTGTTCTTTTACTTTAGTTCCACTCTTAAATCTGCCTTACATGGGAAGGGCAGAGATAAAAATTATTCTTTAATGTTCCCTTATACTGCTACACTTAGCTTCATTTAGACAGCTGATGTCCTAAAATCTCTGTTTATTGTATCAAATTTAATAATTTTATCATTACCTTGGATTCCTCTAATCTATTCCCTGGAGTTCTCTGTTTTGTCTCTTCTCACAATACTAAACTGTAAAATCATGAAGTATGGGAATATAATTTCATTATGAGTGTGAATTGTTCCGAGCAAAACAGATTGTTGATCCCCTATTTGCCAGTTTGACGTGGGTGCAAAATCACTGTTAAAGTACTGAAGGTATTTGTAAGAGTCTGTGGAAGGAGAGTGCCTGGAGCAGACACCCATATGCCTGGTGCTGGCTGCTGGGGTGGGGCGAGTGTCTGTATCATCCCAAATCCTGGTCTGTGTGTGCCGTGTGCGTGTATTCACCAGCAAGCTTCCAGCTGGACCAGAGGGCAAGTAGGGGGACAGGTTATCAGGCAGGCATGGGGGTCTATGTTGGTACGCACACAAGGACCTGCAAGTGTGTGGTGCATGAGGGATGACCACGTGTGTGTGCATGTGTGCAGCGAGCATCAAGATGGACCGACTGGTGAGTGGGGGACCCGTGAGGTGGTTAAGGCGGTCTCAGATCCAAGCAGGGGTGCTGGGCGAACAGAGGGGCTGTGCTGATGCTCAAGTGATCCACAGATATGTGTGTGCTTGTGAACATAGAGAGTGATGTGTGTATGCCACCACCAGTGACTTCTGTCTCTGCCAGCCCAAAAGGAGAAGGGGACCTGGCTGTCAGTGCTGTGTGTGAGTCCTGTATGTAGGTGCTGCTGAAGGCAGCAGCTTGTGTGTGAAAATCTGTGCAGTCACCCATGTCAGTGTCCTCTGTGTCTGTGTGTTTGCCTCTGGGACATGTACTCTGCTTTGTTGTTACTGGTTGAAGCTGCAACTGGGAAAGTTGCAGCCACATCCAAGTTGCAGCCTGGGCAGAAACTCCGGGTCCCAGACACAGGGCTGAGCTCCAGCAGCTGGGCAGCAGGGTTCTGGGCTGGAGCAGCTGGCGGAGGTGATCACATTTCTTACATCACTTAACAGTATTAAGACAACAGCTGTTACCATGCTTTTCTACATTAAATGATTAACTACTGTGGGAAGAGAGACTCATAAGTCCAGTGACAGAAGAGTCTATTTATGCTAAAACCTGAGAGCCGTGTTGTACGTATAGACAGACTGGAACCGTATGGCAGATTGATGTCACAGGCCAGCCTCAGAACAGCCACTTTCTTACAGCTCTTGGTGATATATTTATTTCTGAGGGTGCTGTTAAAAAACATCAATAATTTCCTTAGCTAGCATAATAGTAACACAGCTCCAGTGTACAAGGTTGTCTGACAAGGCCTTTGGGTCTCATATAGAATCAAAATTAGATTTCAATGAAGTTCAAAAAGAGCAGAGAAGAATAGATAGTGTCAACTAAAAACCTCTTTTGAAACTCTACGAGCAAATTAGATTAACTGAGGCTACTTACGTTGAAGGATAAAGACACTGACTTCCTTGTAGAACTGATTCAAATGTCAGTCACACCTAGTTTTTTCAGTTTTAATTTTGTTGTTTGCATGTGAATAAATTACTAATTTTTCAGGAAAGTAAATGTTTTTTATAAAAAGCATAATTTTGCTGAAACTCTTTTATTTACTGAAAGATGATTCAGTCTTTAAAGCAAAAAGATATTATTGAATTGCATATATTTCACCCCATGGCTCAAAAACTTGAGCTCAGTTAAAGGAAATATTTCAGAAAATCATCCCTTTTTTCATTTGAAGACAGAAAGCCATTGAGAAGATCTCATTTGCTTTAGTAGCCTGTCTCAATAGTTAACCACCTTTACTGTTAAGTAGTTAAGTCTCACTCATTTTTTTTTTCTAGCTTCAGCTTCTGGTTTTTGATTCTTGTTATGACTTTCTCCACTACAATGGCGTGGTCTTTATTACTTGTGATTTTCTGTCCACGAAGATAGTTACGTGCTATAAGCAAGTTAACTTTCAGTTTCCTTTTGTTTTTTCTCAGCTTTTTTGTTTGTTTGTTTTTCTCATTCCTGTGTCCAATACTGTAACTAAGCCTTTTAATTCAACATCACTGCAGCCTCCATTACCAGCTTATTGTGTAGAATCTTCCTTTGCAAGCCCCTATGTGCAGTTATCAGGCACACTTACCTCACAAGTAAAAGAGGGATTTTATTTCTCTTCCAAGCCTAGTGAAGCCTCTTGGAAAATACACTTGAGGAAAAGTAAGAGGAGGAAGGAGCGGCCCAGAGGGGCTGGGATGGACTGACCACAGCCCCCTTCCCCACCCCTGCGCCCCTCGGGGAGAGGGGTCAGAGGAGGAGGGGGGAAGGTGGGAATGGGAAAGGCGAGGGTTAAAATGTGTTGGTTTAATTTTTTGTCTTTGTTTCTCACTACCTGAATCCATTTTAATTGGCAACAAATGAAATTCATGTTCCCCAAGTCAAGTCTGTTTTGCCTATAACAGTAACTAGTAGATGATCTACCTATTCTTTGGTGGATAGAGACATCAAATGAGAGATCAATTAATGCTATTAGGTTTTACATCTCTATTAAAAATTTTACAGCACAAATTTCTTTTGTGTTGTCGCAAAAATAATGCTTTGAACTTTCTTATTTTAAAGAATAAAAAGTGATGACAAACCTCCTAAAAGAAGTCAGTATATTTCACGCTTTCAGAGACTTGGTAAGTCATCTTCTTTCCACTGTCGCATACTTTTCTTTTGCGCTTCCTTTTTTCTCTTCTACCTAGATCATTTAATTTCGATGATAAATTGACCAAATGAGTGTTATCAAACAGAGCAAGGATACAATATAAAGTTCCTAATCTATCAATACAAAGTTTTTTATGAGCACAGAACCAAAATTGCCTATTAGCTTTACTTAGGTATTTTCTCAGTCACTGAAAATCTAGGGCAGAACTGTCCTTCACAATTGTTGAAGCAAGGTTAGGAAGCATTACATGCTACTCTATATTTTCCATACTTGCTGGGTGTTAATTTATAGGATGTTATAAATACATATTGCACCATTTCAATCTGTTTTATATCATTTGCTTTTGTACTTTATTGCAGTAAGAATGTGACAACTAATATATTCATATTGCACTAATACCTGGAAACAATCAACCATATAATTCAGTCATTACACACTGTAATAAATATCAATGCAATTTTAAAAGTGAAGAAATAAATCTGTCTAACTAATATTTCTCTAAGATGTGTAGAGATTTCTGGTGTCAGTATGTATATCTCCAACCTGACTGAAATCTATCTTTATTGGATGAATGGGCAATCCGAACTGTTATGCAAATATGACCTTCAAGAAAGTTAAGACAGAAAAAAAAAAGAAAAAAGAAGAAAAAAAAAAGAAAAAAAGAAAAAAAGAAAAGATAACATTACCTGTACAGAACTATCTTGTAAAATGCTTCTTATTTCTAAATGAAGGACCTATTATGCTTTAAGATCATAAATTTTATCAAAACAATCTCTTTGTATTCTTTATAATATAAAAGTTGAACTGTAAGTTGTCTTTCCAAGCCTTAGATTCTGAGGACCAGACAAATAACTTGGGAATTTCTTAGGAACAAATAATGGACTTCAATATCCAAAGGCCAATGGTTTGCAAGCTATATCATCCAAAGAGAGACACTTGACTAGAATGTGGTAGAGGATTTTTTGTTCTTTTTTTTCTATTATCTGAACACAGATAACATTTCTTCCTAAGATTCTACAAGCAAAATCTGTGCTCTAATAGCTTAAGACAGAATGTTCCAACTCAAGCAAATATACACAATGTATGAGATGAGCTTTGAATTAAGTACATTCCTACAATTCCAGCTATTTGCAAGAATGTGACTCATCTGCAAGTTATAAGGCACCTGTAGTAACTGCTGCTGTTGGCAAAATGCATTAAAGCTCTGTAGCGGCTTTTACATTCGCACATACCATAGTACGGATATGAGAGTTACTGAGCTCCATTCATCTACCTCTTCAGGAAAAACTAAACGCTTTTACCTCATTTATGTCTCATATGCATCAACTCAGAATTGGAAGGCAATAAAGAATATCCATTCTGAAGATGGTCAGTGCCCGTAGCCTCAGATTTGATTACTTCTTTGTTTGGGTTGCAGGCAAATAATTAGGTCGCTGATGAGGTCCTCACCTGAGGTTAAGCTAACCAAACAGGATGTGGGAAAGTGCTGGATGTGACATGAGAAATTGCTGAATGTGACAAATAACAGTGTGAGAGGCTGACAAAAGATACTAATGCCATTAATTTCTCAGGTGATTAAAGGATATTTTAACGTGAAATGTCAACACAAACCCTTTATTTTAACCCATACCACATGAGTCAAAAGTGGTTTGACAGTAAAAGCACTGAGGGATAAGGTAATTTTCCTTGGCCTCTGAGAGAACAGCTGGCCAGGCAGATCAAGCATCACGGTATAACTGTCCTGGTTTCCACTGCAGAGCTCCAGCATTTCAGACCCCATTGCATTTCAGTTGGAGCAAGCCCAGAGGAGAGCCACGAAGACGTTCAGAAGGCTGGAGCACCTCTCCTATGAGGACAGGCTGAGAGAGTTGAGGCTGTTCAGCCTGGAGAAGAGAAGGCTCCGGGGAGACCTTATAGTGGTCTTCCAGTACCTCAAGGGGTCTTATAAGAAAGATGGGGAGAGGCTGTTCAGTAGGGCCTGTTGTGATAGGACGAGGGGTAATGGTTTCAAAATAGAGGGAGGTAGATTTAGATTGGATATTAGGAAAAAAATTTTTACGATGAGAGTTGTAGAACACTGGAACAGGTTGCCCAGAGAGGTGGTGGATGCCCCATCCCTGGAAACATTCAAGGATGAGGCTCTGAGCAACCTGATCTGGTTGGAGATATCCCTGCTTCTTGCAGGGGGGTTGGACTAGATGACCTTTGAAGGTCCGTTCCTACCCAAACTATTCTGTGATTCTATTCTATATTAAAGTTAACTGTCTAAGCTGAGCTAGTTGCATATTTGCTCTGTAGGCAATAGAGTAATACAAGAACCAAAGAGCAATTAGTCAAAGACAAGTGTATAATATAAACTGAAAGTTTTTGTTTCAATGTACGCACCTGAATTATGGACACAATGTAATACAGGATGAAACTAGGCTCTTTGTATATACATATATGTGTGTATGTAGATAAATATATCTACAAGTAATGTTATTTCCCAGATCTCTTTGTTCTTATTGTAAACATTTCTTCTTTGTTATTATTTAAAATACGTAAACACCACTTCTCACGAAGCATATAATGGCATTGTTCATAGAAGATCACAGTCAAGTTTAAAGCTCTTTTCTCTCAGGTTTTGTGTAAAAATAGATGTAATTGTATATATACTACCGCTAGGCTTGGGTTTTAGGTCACATTTCAGGTCATACCCATTGACCAGCTATGTTGCAAGGCATTAGGCTTAACCTGCAGCAGCTACTCAGAGCCAAGAAGTTCTGCTGCAAATTGATATAGGATTACTTTCCCTTCTGATTGCCACCAGCAAGTCTTTATGCAATGCATTTGGAAATCACTGTCATATTCCTTGTCTTGAGACTGGAAATTCTGCCAGGGACTGCACAACATGTCTAGAAATACCAGAAACTTTTCTGCAGGCCTATATTTGCTCTTATATAGAGGCCTATATGGAGACAGAAAAAATTTAGAGACACATTTTTTTAGGGTGACTCCCCTTCCTCCACAAGAACTTTGGACTAATCTTGTGTGTTTTGTGCATTAATAAATTAGCAACATAAAGAACAATTTGCAACTTAGAAGTAACATACAGATGACAGGCAACTCAGATATCTTGACATAGGTGACACAAGTTTCCAGACTGATTCTAAATATCATTGCAGACCTCAATTTTAGTTTTAACAGATTGAAAAGAAAGTAGAGATCAGACCAGTTCTGATCTCCATTTGGTCTTGGAATAATGCATTCTTGCTTTTCTTCACTGTAGAGAAGACCAAAAAATTACAGCATGCTAAGAAATGTGAAACTGGAAGTGTTTTGAATAGCTGAGTTGCATTAAGAGAACAGTGTTGTAGCTGACTTTCACCCCTCATCCCAGGAGAAAACTCTCATCCTTCATTAATGCGCTCTTTCACATGATGTCCATAATTTCTATCCCAGTAACAATATAACTGTGCATACATGTAACTTTAAAATCTTGTACTTTTCCTATTGGAATTTTAGCAATAATCAAACTTTCCTCTCAACTTTGATTCATAGAAGATGGCAGAAGCACCACCTTCAGACCAACAGCATTTAAAATGAGCCCGAGGGCAAATACGAGAAGAGGATCGCTCTACAATAAAATAAATTTCAGAGGTTAGCCATCCAAGACTTACTGCACTATCTATCTGCCTCCATTAGTCTGAAAATCTTGCTACATCAAGGAAAGCTTATGAGAAGGAGGCTACTAAATCCTTTATACTATTATGAAAATGTCATATCATGACACTGTGCCTTTGAATGCATAGAAGAGTCTGTGAAGGATTTTAAGCATGGATGCCTGTATATATAAACACAAAGGTCTACCTTGAGCTGTGTGATCACAATATTTTCCTGAAATCTATACTTCTAAAGTGTAGAATGATAAAAGCAGTATAAACTCTGATAGGTGTGACTGTAAATGAATATATTTGAGAGATGCATGTTCTATAGCCTGAAAGGAGTGCTATTCTGTCCTAAATGATTATTAGAAACAATCTTAAAAAAAAAAAAAAAAAAGACCAGACCCAAACCCAAAACCTTTTAACCTTAAAATGCTTTGTTATTTATTTGTGGAAAAATAAACTCTCTTCATTACCTGTAGTTAGTCATTGGAACAGACAGATTATGTCCTGACCATTTAGAGCATCTGCTCTTGTTGCAAGCCTGATGACATGGGAGAATGATTATGAAATGGAAACACTAAAACAATAGGATTGTATTTTATTTTTTTTTAGCCTTCCATGGTTCTGAATTCCAAGTCAATACTGCTGAAGAGGATTGTGTTACCTGTCACAGCACAGTTCAGCTTTTGCATACTACTCATGAAATATTGAAAAGTAAGAAAAAACACCAGTGTTTATCAGCATGGCTGTTCCATTTGCTGAAAGCATAAATATTTATGATCAGTTCATGGCTAGCACTATGACAAGGTATGTCTCCAAAACAGTAGACCTGTGTACTTTGAAGAGATGGAGTTGTGTTCCCAAAAGAGACTCTACCTAAACCTGGACACTGAAATGTGTGCAGATATGTTTTTTGCATTCTGACCATAAAGATACCACTTCAAAGAAAATGGCCTCAGGTTTGGGAAATTGTTGGCACAACCAGCACAATATTTTTTAAACACTGATATATGAGCATTTGGCATTGAAATCATGTGGATGATATGTATATATCCAAGTTAATTACTAGACAGTTGCCTATGTTCTCTAACAGTTCATATATTTGTTATTGTTATTTGTTGTTTCTATTATGGCAAAAGACAGAGCCTGCATCTGAGAGCAACACCATGCTAGGGAATATTCAGGCATAATAACAGCCTGCTTCAGAGAATTTGCAATTAAAGAATTAGATATCCAAGTACAAAATTATGATCCTTAAAACTGTACTTTTCTTAAAATTGTCCAAGCTTTAAAATTGTTCTAATCCTCACTTAATGCTGGAGTTATTTCATCATTTGTTTGTTTCTTCCTCTGTACTTTCATTTCAAGGTTCTTGCAGAACATTCTGTTTCTAAGGGAAACTTAGGATTTTCTGTTCTTAGCCCACTCAAGCTCCTGTAACAAGAGGTGACTCAATTTCAGTGCAGATTCTCAGTTCAATCACCTACATGTAGGATTCATGTGTTGCTAAATATACCTTTGGGTATTTAAGACATTTACATTGAGCGGGAAGGTAATGTTCAATACTTACAGAAGAATTATGTCCTTCTGCAACAGCAGCTGGAGGCCAACTGGGATGTATGTAGTATCTTATAAGGTAATGGATGCAGATCTTTAAGCAACTGAGTGGCTGATCCACCTGTCTGTGTCTGCATAGGCTAATATTGTACTACTTGCTACCACCAACAGAGCTTAGTGTGTTATTCAGATCATCCAAAGGTAGACACACAGGACATTATTCATATACTAAACAAGTGTCTAATGCCATTTGAGATGCCTTATGCACCTTATCTGTTCTCCAAAGTCTGATCCGGAAGGATGTGAGTCTCTTGAACTTCCTGTGTCGGATCTGTGGTTCCTGTGCAGATGTTGCAGATTTCTGAGGGCACATTAAATGCCACCAGATGCTTATCTTCAGCAAATAGAACTGAGCCCATGCTAACCCAATGTCTGAATGGATTTTCAATCTCCACTGTAGTGACATGATATCCACAGACTGAAATGGAGTTTAGGTACACCTAGTGCCTTTCCACAAATTCAAATTTAGAGACTGAGACTGAGTCACTCTCTTTGTGTCTCATCCAAAAGCATTCACATCAAAACTACTGGACTGTAATCCATCCAAAATATGGTAAAGACCACATTTAAAAAAAAGCAATTTTCTTTTCATGCAATAGTCATGTACTTAGAACACTATCTTCAGACAAAGCAGATCAACATTTTATTCCCTTCACTTCAGAGATTCAAAATAGTATTTTTCCCTTTCCAAAGAATATTCTTGCTAGCAGTTTGTAAAGTGGTCTGCTGTGAGATCTAAGGAAGAACAAGGGTTTTCTTACCCTCCTGTTTAATTTATATTGTTGTAAAGAAAAAAAATAATGAGACATTGAGAAAAGGAATATGCCTTGACTCTGTATCCAGGTGGCTCAGTTTCCCAGCAGAGGAAAAACCACTCTGCCTTCTCTCCTGTAAACAGCTTCTCTAGCTTATGTTACTCATTCACTTACTGGAATATAAATAATTTTCTGGTACATCACCTAAACACGTCAGGTCTGTTTTTCTCAGAGCTTCTGCCCTCTATTTTCAGATTAGCATTGTAACACCATTGCTTCCACGTCTTGCTTCCCTCTCACATCCTTTTTTCTCCTGTAAGGCAAGAAGCAGCCCTCATTACAGAGCTGTTTCAAAGCTGTATGTATGTTTATCAGTTCTTCAGCCAATATATGCTTACTGTGTAACAACGAGGCTAAAACATAGAAATTTAAGATAATGCTGGTTTTTTTTTTTTCCAAGAGGGCACATGAATTTTTGTCTCTTCCCTTTACTCAGATGCTATTTTTCATTAAAACTATGATTTGGCTGATGTTAGTGACAGCTTAAAATTTAACAAACTGACAGATAGTTCTAATCTTCATTACTTTAGAAATGAATTAAGACCTTAAATTAAAAAAAAAAAAAAAGCATGCTAAAATGAGTTCTGGGTGTATGAATTAAACCCCCAGACTTTTCATATCCAAGTGACTATTTTAATCACTTAGAAACAGAGAACAACTGTTTATTTCTGTCCTCTCTCCACCAAGTCCAAATTATTTTCTGCAGAATAACATAGCGGTAAATGAAGAGCTGAAGTATGCTCTGTCTTTGGAATTCTTATAAACCAATGGCAATGGTGAATTTTAAATCTAAAACTCTTTCAGATGAGGCTGGAATTAAATCAGAGTGCTGTAACGACTCAGGTATTAGAAAAATATGTGGGTGGTTTTGCTGCCTTCATACAGAGCAAAAATTAAAAAATAGACCAGATGATACTATTTTTATGCAATCTGTCCTTTCCAAGTCACTTTCTGACATTATAAAAACATTTCTAAATTACTGAATCCCTCAAGGATTTTAAAAGGGTAAACCTTATTTCTGGGTCCTTATCAGTTTAGTGGCATACAGCTCTGCCAAAAATGAGGTGGTCCTTGCCACCTGTGTGGATGTAACTCTTAACAACCAGGAAACTTTCAATTTGAGGAGGTGAATTGAAAGTTCTATCATAGAAGATTTGCAATTTGGAGCTAGAATGTTGAATCTAAAGACAACTTTATTTCCTTATCTTTTAGTTGTACTTGTGTTTGTTTGCTTATTTTGTCTTTGTCTTTTGTCCCAAAACCCACAAAAGTCAGGATTAAATAAGGAAATACTATTTGCAGTTTTAATCATAAAAATTTTCCAGTGCCTGGAAAAATTTATTATTGAAAATGCCTATCAACAAACGGATTTGTCCAGGGGAGTCTGGATATAATTTCTTTATGTCAACACAGCTAAATCAGGAGGGAAACTTGATGATCCATCCTAGTGAGTTCACTGAAACTTGTTATCTTGTCTATGTCATGGACTAACCTCTATGGTGGTGATTTAGACATCTTGATTACTTGGACCCTTCAGCTAAAGATCTGATCTAGAGGCTCAATTGTGTAGATTTGACTCATTTGGAAATCTGTCCCTTTTTGATACAGTTCAGTTAGAGGAAGTTTCTGCTTGGGATCCACACTGTTGTCTAAGTTCAGCGCATCTACTTGCTAAATACGACCTGGTGGATGTTCATTGCCTCAGGAACTGACTGATGTACCGGATGAAGAGTGCCTGTGACAGCATGTCTGCTACAAAAAGAACAAAAAAGAGGAAATTACTTGGAAAATACTAATAAATCTAAAATATAATCATTTCCACTCAAAGTGTGTAGAAGAATTTGTCAGAGAATGATAAATAGACATATTGTAAGGTAAGAGGGAACAAGGGAAGTTAGCTTTGATATCCTCATGTGAGTAATATTTTTTTTCTGGAATATTTTATTTTTACTATTTTGAACTCAGTTATGAATGTATTACAGAAAACTTGTCTAACAGCGAAAAGTATGCCAGAGATGGGAATCTGCATATACTATAAATGTTGAAGAATGCTCCTAAAAATGCACAACATTGAGCTATGTTTGTTCCTGGTGATGCTAAGAAACTCAGTGTTGCTGTGGCAAGTTTATTCTGACGTCTAAGAGATTATACATGTCAAGGTACAGTGATTATATACTCAGAAAACCCATATTTCTGCTTTAGAAGCATCTTGCTTTATGAGGGGGAGGTTCTTCAAAGAAGTCAAGTGATTAAACCTTGATCCTTCACGTAGAAGTGGAAAGCAAAACCGTGTCTTTCAGTGTTTGCAGGATGTTATCAACTATCTTTACCTTGCAGTGCAGTCAACTCTATAGACCAATAGATTATCCAAAGAGTGAACAAGGAGTGAATTAATTTCTCTGTAAGAAAGAGTGCCTGGATAGATGTACATACTAAATTAGCAAATTCACTGATCTGGCAATACAATGTGTTTTGCATTTATATTCATTCGGTAGGCTTTCTTTCTTTCTATTTTGGGATCCATGCTGATTCAGATTAGATATTAGATTAGATTCAGATTAGATATAAGGAAAAAAATTTTTACAATGACGGTGGTAGAACACTGGAACAGGTTGCCCAGAGAGATGGTGGATGCCCCGTCCCTGGAAACGTTCAAGGCCCGATTGGATGGGGTTCTGAGCAGCCTGATATGGTCGAAGATGTCCCTGCTTCTTGCAGGGGGGTTGGACTAGGTGGCTTTTGAAGGTCTCTTCCAACCCTAACTATTCTATGATTCTAAGATTCTATGATTTTTATTTTTTAAAGTGGATGATTATGGCTTTGTAAGATATGAAACTCCTTCATAAGCTGAGAAAGAAAGATAATTGTATTATAGGAAGTAGAGAATAGAACTCAGAGCCAAAAATCTTTATTTTTTTTCAGTCTAAAATAAACACTTCTGTTAGAATACCTGGTTAAGGTTTTACTTCTGTCTTGCAAAGTTGAAAAAAACTTTCTCAAATTATTTGTCCAAAATGACTTAAAAAGTAGTAGACTAAAAAAGGGAAGGGCATCTCTGGAAAACACATGGTAACTTCTTGATTTCTTTGTAGCCATATGCCTTAAAACAATTATAAAGGGAGACATTTACTAATTTCCTTAATTCCTTCTCATAGGAGCTTTCAGCAAAGAAACTTGAATCTGGGCTTGTAAAATGGGACTGTTAATAACTGTGTGTTGGGTTGACCTGGGCTGGCAGCCAGGTGCCCACCAAGCTGCTCTCCCACTCCACCTTCTCACAGGACAGAGGGAAAAAATGTGATGAAAAAGCTCACAGATCAAGATAAGGACAGGGAGATCATTCACCAATTACTATCATAGACAAGCCAGACTTGACTTGGGAACATTAATTTATTTTATTGCCAATTAGTAATAGAGTCGGTTAGTGAGAAATAATAACAAAACTAAACCACCTTCCCCCAGCACCCCTTCTTCACACACTCAACTTCACTCCCAACTCTTCTACCTCCTCCCCCCAAGCAGCGCAGGGGGACAGGGAATGAAGGTTATAATCAGTTCATAACACACCATCTCTGCTGCTTCTCCCTCCTCACACTCTTCCGCTGCTCCAGTGTGGGTACTTCCCATGGGCTGCAGTTCTTTAAGATCTGCTCCAGCGGGGGTCCTTTCCATGGGGTGCAGTCCCTCAGGAACAGACTGTTCCAGCGTGGATCCCCCAGTGAGGCCTCACATCCAGCCAGACGACCTGCACATGGCTTCTCTCCATGGGCCACAGCTCCTTCCAGGAGCCCACTCCAGCATGGGCTCTCCACGGGCCGCAGCTTCCTTGAACTTCACCACAGGCTGCAAGGGAATCTCTGCTCTGGCACCTGAAGCACCTCCTGTCTTCTTCACTGACCTTGGTGCCTGCAGAGTTGTTTCTCTCACATTTGCTCACTCCTTTCTAACAGCTGCTATGCAGCATTTTTTACCCTTTCTTGAATACGTTATCACAAAGGTGTTACCAATATCGCTGATGGGCTCAGCTTTGAAGCAGGCTAAAACTGGCTTTGTTGGACACGGGGTCAGTTTCTGGTGCTTTCTCATGAGGCCATTCCTGCAGCTCCCCTCTCCCACTCCTTAGTACCAAAACCTTGCCACGTAAACCCAATATACGCTTGAGAATTTATAATTTTCATCTTGATCCGCTTCATCTATGGACTGCCTGTGTTTGGTTTTTTTTTCTTTACTTACTTGCTATCTTTCTCTTTCTTTCTATTAATCTATCAGCATCACCATTTCTTATTTCTGAACCTCAGTGATATGGTTCCTTGGAAATAAAGCCCATCAAAAGATATAGAACAGAATGGTTTACATGAATTCTTTGGCTGAGAAAGCCACTAAGCCAAAGGGTGTTGTAACTTGGAAATACAATTGTGAGAAAGTATCACTGTATGCTTGCCCTATTCCTACATCTCTTCCTGAGTACCCACTACTGCCCACTGCCCTTAACTGGTGTGTTTATGCTATGTTCTTGTATACTCTTCAGGTTTTGGACAAGACAGGGATTCATGTGTGTCGTAGTTTAGCCCTGCTCAGGATCAAGCTACACAGTCTCTCATTCACTCCCCCCCACGCTCCAAATGAATAAGGAAGAGATAATATAACAAAAGGGCTCAAGGTTTGAGATAAGGACAGGGAGAGATCATTGAAGTTACCGTTATGGGCAAAATAGACTTGGGGAAAACTTTTATTATTATTAATAAAATCAAAGAAGGATAATGAGAAAGAGAACAAAAACAACTTCCCCACACCCCTCCCTCTTCCTCGGCTTAACTTAATCTCTACCTCCTTCCCCACCCCTTTGAGCAGCAGCAGGCAGGGGGTACAGGGAATGGGAGTTGTGGTCAGTTCATCACGTCGCTTTATGCCACTGCTTCTTCGTCGGGGGAAGAACTCCTCACAGGTGGATCTCTGCTCCTCCATGGGCCTCCATGGGCTGCAGGGGGGCAGCCTGCTCCAGCATCTTCATCACCACAGGCTGTAGGGGAATCTCTGCCAGGAGCAGCATTACTCCTCCCCCTCCTTCTTCACTGACCTTGGCGTCTGCAGCCATTCCTCTCACAAAAAATTCTTCACAATCAGCTCAGGCAGATGCCTCTCAGGTTCTCTTCACATCTCCTCTCGTCACTTCTCTTGGACAGGTCAGGCCAAGCTGGGCCCAGACAATCACCCCCTCTCTGCCTCCTGCTTCTGCTTCTTTACTTCTTTTCCTTTTTTAAAATTATTTTTCCCCTTCTTAAATACGTTATCACAGAGGCGTTATCACTGAACATTCTGTCACCAATTGGCTCGGCCCTGGCCAGCGGTGGGTCTGCCCTAGACCTGGCCAAGTCCACCAGACAAAGGAGAAACTTCTAGCAGAAGCTGCCACCATAGCCCCATTCCCCCCCTCCTCCCCCAAAAAAAACCAACACAATGTGGTTGTGAAGAAAGAGATAGGTAATGTGTCAAAGTGAGTTTGCACTGACAGATTTTAATGATAAGTCAGTGTCTTAATTGTATTTTTTGTCTGGTTTATGGTACAGGTTCAATCTGTTCAGGGTTTAGAAACAGGAGACAGATACTGCCACTGTTGAACTAGAACACTACGGTGTCAATAATTTAAGTCAATGTCACCTTGGAAAGGTGAACAGTAATTACCATCTGTAAAAAGGTGTAGGATTTGCAAAAAGTTATGTGGTTAGGGAATGGAAACTTCGTAAGACAGAAAGCAAAATCTGAAGGAGTCACAATAGAAAGTCAGATCACACACCTCTGCTTTCTCCCTTCCCATCTGATGATGGTCATTTTCTGTAGTATGAATCTGTTGAGCTGTGAAAATCTCAATACAGGTAGGAAAAGCTGGACTAGATCTTTTGATATTGCAATCCGTTGAGGTCAGGGACTCTGATATTTTTTTATCCACTCAGGAGCTACCTCACAGTCTTCATCTTTTACTCTAACTTTGCACGTATTTTTAAATAGGATCTGGTCTCTGACTTGCCATGCATCAAATTATCTAGTGACTACATGGCACAGGAATGGAAAAGTTAAAAGCAAATGATGCTTTGGAGGGTTCTGCTAGGAGTCTATGCAGCATGATGAGATGTCTAATCCCCAGCTGACGTATTTTCCCAAAATAAATATCCCATGAGAGGCAAGGGGTCAAACAGATGAGGATCAAGGCATGATATAGAGCTGAATTCTTTATAAGCTCTCATTTCTGTTTATCGTTTACATAGTTCAAACTAAGAGGGCAAAGAAGGAAAAAATTATTACAATGATTTCTTAACAGAAATAAACTAGGAGGTATGGAAATGGGAGGTGGAAGACTGGAAGGTTATCAGTCCTTTACATTGCAATCCTCAGAGAAAGGTCTGGCTGGATTTTGGGCCAGATGTTCCAATTCTTAAACAATGAGCAAGTGTGTGGAAAGACATTTAGTACCCAGCATAGAGCACAAGATGTAATACAAACTTGTCTTCAATCCCAAATAAGCAGCTGCCTGTGTATTTATTTCTTTTTAACTGTTTACTGAAATGCAAAGAGAATAATTTACCCAACATGTTCATATATCATATTTTAAGGGGAAAATTTCAAAATGCAAAGACAGTAATTTTATAGTCAATTATTAAACAAGGTACCTCTCCTGTGGAGTTTTCTGTCCCCTAAACATGATGGCATAAGGGATATTCAAAGCTATGCTGTGAGCTGACAAACTAATGTCCACTTCTGCCCTCTTCTAATTCAGGTTAATTATCCAGGACTGATAGAGTTCAAATGCATGGAATTAATTTTATCTCTAGCCATCTCCAAATGCAAAGCTATTAATCTAGTTTTTATACACAGTCAGTAGAGAGTGGGAGAGCTTCCTTCAGAAAGTGATTCATGACATCTATCTGCAATGTGTTTTTCAGGAAATACTTCTTGTTCTCCACTGATTACAGAAGGAAGCTTAGACAGCAAGTTTAGGACTAGCTGCCAATTTCTGGATGCTTAAATCAGGTGAAGTGAACCTGCTAAGTTTGTACATAATTTTGAAGATGAGACTGTACTACTGTGCCCAGCTATCAGGGATGTGTAACGGTAAGAGTGAGCACATTTCAATGCTGTAAGAAACTTCGTAAAATGAGTTCGAACTGTGGTACGGGGTTGTATTTAATAACAACTTGAATTCCTAGTTGGTTGTTGGTTTACACTACTTTTTCTCTACTGTGTCAGTATAAACAGTTATTTGTTTAAGTTATCCCAGATATGCCACTCTTGCACCTTAAAATCCCTGAATCTCCTCTACTATCCATCTTCTCACCCCTGAACTTTCCTGGGGAGACCTTATAGCAGTCTTCTAGTACCTAAAGGGGGCTTATAAGAAAGATGGGGAGAAACTGTTTAGCAGGGCCTGTTGTGATAGGATGAGGGGTAGCGGTTTTAAACTAAAAGAGAGTAGATTTAGACTACATATAAGGAATTTTTTTTTTTACAATGAAGGTGGTGGAACACTGGAACAGGTTGCCCAGAGAGGTGGGAGATGCCCCATCTCTGGAAATGTTCAAGGTCATGGGGCTCTGAGCAACCTGATATAGATGAAGATCTCCCCGCTCCTTGCAGGTGGATTGGACTAGATGACCTTTAAAAGTCTCTTTCAATCCAAAGTATTCTATGATTCTATAATTAAATCTCACCAGAGCATCATAATATCATTGTGTAGATCAATAGACTCAGTAGAATGGCACGTTAACTTTCTTGTGAACTGACTATTAAGCAAAATTAGCTTAATATTAGCTGCATTTGCCAGTAACTGATATCATAGACACGTGTATAATTGTAAGTGTAAGCAACGCCATAGGACACTGTTCTGTACTGGCCAGTCCTGCTTTTGTATAATGGTCAAACCCAATTCTCCAGATATAATTAGAGCAAAACCACTCATGCATGGGCTTCCAAGACTTTTCACAGAGCATGGTGCATAGGGTATCTGTCTCTGCACATAAGCATAAGGTTTCTTCACCTCAAATTGTTGCCCATTTCCTTTCATGAAGAACAAATACAAAAAGGTAAACGCAAACTCATGCTGTATGTGTGCAATTAACTCAGGAAGTGTCAAGCAGAGATGGCACACATCATGTCCCTGCAGTCTGCCTTCAGGCCAGCATTTGAGAAGACCCACAGGAGTACTAAAGCACTGTATTTAATTCTGCTGTATATTTCTATTTTGTAGCATGTGTAAAACAGGAGCACTGGAACTTGTTGTTTGCTGCTTTTCCTTTTGTGCTCAAAGAAGAGTGAACAGAGTAAGAAGGATGAGTTAGAATATTAAAACATTTATCTGTAGGTTGCTGGGGAATTTTTATGGTACTTCTTGAGGTGAATTAAACACAGGTTTGTGCTTTTAAAAATATATATATTGAGTATATGATTAGTTGAGAGATAATTCAACAGAGATATTCCTACCACAATAAACAATTCCACAAGAGATGTGCAAATATATGTGATGAGCTGATTCCTTATATATCCTTGTACCAGCACCAATCCCATGAGCAGTTGCATAGTACACCTCAGCTCAGCCTTGGGTCCATCCCCCAGCTCAGCTCTGCTGCTCAATGGTGGCCTCTGAGTGCCAAGTCCTGGACGGCTACAAGACAGTGCTTCAGCTGTTAAATCTCATTACCAAGGGAAACTCCCTTACAGGGAGTCCTTCTGCCTCTGGCATTCCTGCTTCCAGTCAGTTTAACGCATTCTATGAACTGTCTGAATCCTCTTCTTCATGGACCAGCACTAATTGTGCATGCATAGTTCAGTCACCAATATTAATCCAGCTCTTACGTCTGCTGGCAGCAGTCTATATTTGCCACCACTTTCACACTTTCACATTAGTATATTGTCACATTAGGGGTAGATACTTATTTTGAAAACCTCATTTAAAACTGGTCTTTCACCAAAACTTCCTTAATCACATAAAATTGACAGTAAATTCTACAAATCACTATTTCTACTGACTGCAATGTCTTTGTGGATTCCTACTAAATATTAAACTTTTTGAAAAGGCAGGAGATAGAAATAAATTAAATAGAAAGTCATTGAGAAAGATGGTGAACTAATTTTTAAATTAAAAGGATATTTAATTAAAAAATTCCCTAGATTCTACAGAAATCATCTTCAACTATTCAAGATCATAAAAATAAACAAACAAAAAGCCCCCAAGCACCCAAAACAAAAAAAAAAATCTCACCAAAACAAAATTGAAAAAAAACCAACTGGGAATGAATAAAAGTAGTGGTGTTTTTGTTTGTTTGTTTGTTTTTTAAAGCAGCCTGGTCTGTGCAAATAATTCAGAAAAGTGTGGAAATGAAGGGGGAAGAAAATAAATTTGGGAAAAGCTTCAAAAGATGTTTTTGTGAGCAGGAGAAAACAAAATTAAATCATGTTGCAAACAGGGTTTTTTAGGGTCCACTCAAATATTAGTGTTTATTTTCAGATTATTTAGTCACCCTCTGTATTATTTTTTTAAAAGCTGAATTTTGTTAATCTCAAAATCTAGTTTTACTAATACATTCTACTTTCCATTCATTCTTCCCTATTTATTTAATTGTTGCAGGCAAAACTACTCTATTGTGAGAATTATAATTCTAGTAAATTTATCACATTTCCCTTAATAAGACAGTTCATTAAGACATAGAAATAAGACCATCTAGTTTTGGAAAAAAAAGAATGGTTGTTCATACAGAATAACAGAAGCATAGAACGGCTGAGGTTGGAAGGGACCTCTGGAGGTCATCTGGTCCAACCCCCTGCTCAAGCAGGAACACACAGACCTGGTTGCTCAGGTCCATGTCTAGACAATTTTTTAATATCTACAAGCATGGAGATGCCACAGCCTCTCTGGGAAACCTGTGTCAGTGCTCAGTCACCCTCCCAGTAAAAAGTATTTGCTGATGTTCAAAGGGAACCTCCTGCATTTCAATTTGTGCCCATTGCTTCGGGTCCTGTCACTGGGCACCATTGAAAAGAGCCTGGATCCATCCTCTTTGCGCCCTCCCTTCAGGTATTTATACATATTAATAAGATCCCCCTGAGCCTTTTCTTCTCTAGGCTGAACAGTCCCACCACCTCTCTCAGTCTTTCCTCAAAGGAGAGATGCTACAGTCCCTTCATCATCTTCATGGCCCTTCACTGGACTCTCTCCACTGTGTCCGTTTCTCTCTTGTACTGAAGAGCCCAAAAATGGACACAGAACTCAAGATATGCCCTCACCAGTGCTGAGCAGAAGGGAAATAAGAGACCAGATTAAGTTTGAGTAGATACTTCTCCTGAGACCAAAGAAGAAAGAAACATGGAGAGAAAAATACATCAGAAGAAAAATTAGTCATCGAAGGTATTTTGAGCTGTTTCTATCTTAGAAGAGGTAACTATGTTATGCAAACACGGAAGATGGACAAACAGAACACTATAATGACAAAAAACTACAATATACTCTGAAATATGGTCAAAATTGACATGATTATTGCATTCCGTTAAATGTTCTGCTTCTCAGGAGGGAAAAATACAATTTATAGTTAGCTGATTCACATGAAAACTACAACCATAATTCAGGTTTTATGTTAACCTGGGTAAGTTGGATCAATAAATTAAAGTTTCCTCCCTGTGAAGATATAGGAAAAGTGAGTTTTTCCATCGGCTGCTGGTGTTACTTTTTTTTTTTTTTTTAATTCTCTATTATACTTCTACAAAATAGAACAAGAGAGCAAAGCTGCAGTCTTTGAACATTTAATAAACCTCCCAGGCACAAATCCAACATTTCAATCACAGTAGGATCCATCCAAACACCCTCCCACCCAGATAAATGATTAGAACAATCTGATTTATGAAATCTCAATATTCAGATTCATTATGGTTAAAAAAAATCCAACAGCTGAAGCTTCAAGTCTAGAAGTAAATGTAATAAAACCATCGGCTCAAATATTGCATAGCTGCAATCATGACACCAATTTTATCAATAAAGAAAGATGACTGAAAAGATTTTAATTTCACATGAAATTTTGATATTGTAGTGTTTGAGAGATTTATTTTTCATCCTGAACCAAGGCAAGAAGCAAAAATATTGAGTTTGTTATGGAAATAGAATTTATTTAACAATTATTTTCTTTTCTGTTCTGTCCCTCTCTTCCCTCTCTACTCTTCTTTTCCCCCTCTTTTTTTTTTTTTTTTTGAATTTCAAAAAAAAAAGTAAAGGAAAAAATGCAGGGAGGGAAGAAGGGAGAAAGAGAAGGGGGAAGGAGGGAAAGAGAGAGAATGGGAACAAGAATGAGAATGAGAAAGAAGAAGACAGAGAGAGAAAGAGAAATCATTATTATAATTGTTACTAATTTCATCCATCATCTTTGCCTTTTCTTCTCAAAGTTTAAGTGACTGCACAGATAAAAAATGGTAAAAAAGATTATGTTCTCTATTAGCTGACAGGTACACACTGCATTTTGGGTTCATAAACAGAAACAAATTATTTGGGACTAATGCACAATGGATTTGCATGAAACCTTCTGACTTCTAGTATTTTTCTTAAAATCATCATTTTTACCGTCAGCATTTTTGATGGGGAAAAAATGTTCAGCCATTCTGGATGTTAATGCAAAATAGTAATTGAGATGGTTAAAAATTACTTATTAGGAAATCCTAGACTCCATTTCTACAGGGATTATGAAGGTGATCACACACACACATATCTATGTACTAGAGTTTCGTTTGCATGGCAGAAGTGTTGTACAACTTAATGATAGCCTAAAGGTCAAAGCTTCAAATAATTGCTTTAATATTGCCCTCTTCCCTTGGAAGTGCTGGTTGCAGGATTGCTCATCAAAAGATATTGCTCCAGTTCTTTACTTTTACCAGCAGTTCTATCGATTTAACCTTCTACCGTTATTTCTCAGTAAACAACAGGTCGGGATAAAATATTAATAAAATACATTGAATTTTCTTTTTAAGAATCCACTTTAATTTTAAATATATGAGCATGCCTCTCTCTTTCTCTGTATATAGATACATATTATATATTTATATTTATATGTATTTCTGGTGACCATAGTTGGAAATGCAATATTTTTTAAACTGAGCCGTTCAGCGAGAGAAATATGCTGATAGAAAAAAAGATATTTTTGCTTTAGTATTATTGTGTGCACTATACTTTTAAAGCTTAACTGAACATGATATAGAGGATTAACACAAGCAAGCTCTTTAAATTAGCCAATAGTAGGTACGAAGTCGTTTATGTAATTGCTATAATCTGATAGCTAGTTAAATATTCAATGTAGTTTTTAATGAAAAAGTGATGAGAATAATAAAATCTCATCAGTGTATGCACAGCAATCCATACAACAATTTTAAAAATTAAAAAAACAGATATTCCTTAGATTTTAGTGTTAAAACTAGCTAGGAAAATGCTATTTTTGTAGTGTCATATGAAAAAAATAAAACTGCAAGAGAATATTTGGCAAACAGAATATCCAAATGTCCAAAACAGTGTATCGATATCCAAAATATTTTTCAGTAGAACCTCAAAATGCTTAGCCTGGATTTTTCTCATGCCATTGAATCCCATAACATTGAAGGAGGGAATCTGATTCCGTATAAGACCAGCTTTATTTAGATGTCACTGCAGACATTTTAACTAAAGCAGTGTTACAGTTCATCAAACTTTCTAGGTATGGTTATACAGAATACTTCTGGAACAAACGTATAGGTCTTTGTTCTGTATCTATTGCACTGGCCTTTTATATTTTTATATATATACACATACATATGTATAAATCTCTCTCAGGAGAGTATAAATCAGCATGATACACTGATGTGTTCTGTGGTGTATAACCTAAAGTTCTGATTCCTGTGTGCACTCCTGATGTAGTTGCATGCATCTGGATAACCTGTAGTTCCATTTCTTGATTGAATTTAGAAGGTAGATCCTGTTATGATTTTTAAAATATATTCTTATTTGAACTCAGTATTTAAATGAACTCAGAACTTTTAGTTAAAGTTCTTTGTGTATTTTATACCATTCAGTGACTCTCTATATTGTTCACTGGAGATTTGTGATATTAAGACAGCATTATAATTACATCTATCAGTTAACAATATTATACTTAAATGCCAGCTAAATTATTGAGAGACATCACTTAGTATTGTGGGAAAAATCTAAAATGAAATGCTAGAAAATATTACTCCCGCCTATTCTTCACTGCCAGATTCGGATTTTTTTAAGGACAGTCATTATGATCCTGATTCAAACTGACAGGCATTTCCTTCATCAAAGGAGGTCTAGAGATTTTAAAACAAAAGCAAATAAGTAGAAATAGCTGAACACATCTACATGAAACAAAAACAAATCTGAGTCAAACTCACCAGAAAACTCAAAGTGACCCAAGAGGATTTTATGTTTTTGAATATAGCCAAAACAATTTTAAGAAACTATATGGGGTTTTTTTAGGATTATGATTGAGTTCGTCATAAAAATAATAGCCCAAATGTCTTGAGTAGAGAATTATATCAATAGTTAATGAGCTGTAGAACTAACATGCATATTATTTAATTGTGCACTGTGTGCATAGCTGAACCAGGCTGTAACATCAAACCACAACTTGCAGTTGCCTAACTTCTTCCCTGCCCTTGATCCCTAAATATCCCATAAGTCCTCTACAATACCAAAATGCTCTTCCTCTGCATCCCATAATATGCCCCATACCCCCTGTCAGCAAACCTCCCATTGACTCATTATCATAGGTTTCACACATGGACAGCGAGGCTGAGGCTTTCCTGGAACAGCCCTGGGAGGATCCCAGACAGGGTGTCCTTTCCTCTAAGTCCTTAATTTGGGTTTCCTCCTGCCACTGTGCTCCAGCGCTCCTTCAGGATTCTGCTGATGGGCCTTTGATGGGCTGATGGCTCCTGGGCTGGGCCTGGGAGCAGCCAGGGCAGGTATTATTTGGCCACCCCCTCTTGCTCTCTCTGAGTTCCTTTGTGGGTTTGCATGTGAGCTTTTATCACTTAACTTAACATTGCACATTCTTTGCTTCAATAGCTTTTCAAACATGACCAGTCTGGCTGATATGAACTTGGTACAATGAATATGTAGGGCTTTAAGTTAAGGAGAACTATTACAGCTCAGTATGCTTATTTACTAAATACTTTTATTGCAAGATGATGGACAGAAAGAAAACCTGCCAGTGAAATAAAAATAATAGACTAAATCCAAGCCAACTCTACAATAAAATAGAACAGCATTTCATAGCTGTTCACTGCTTTGATCCAGCTGGTATAAATTGAGATAACTCAATTTATAGCAGATAATGAGCAATTTCAGTCTTTCAAGGAAAGAAGGAAAAGAATCAAGATGCTGGAAATGAAGGAAAGGCAACTTTCAGAATGTAATATATCAGAGATAATAAAGGCAAAGTCGGGGAACTCAATTCAGATGACAGTGGCATCTGTCAGTAATAGTTTCTTACACCATTTCAAGGTGCCAGTTGTCCAACTCAGGTGCTGTGATAAAAAGCAACAGAAGAACATTCAGTGTTTTTCTGTTGCTGCCTATCCACCCCCAGTAAGAAACCATCCCCACCCCAAATAAGAAACAAATATCGTACATTATTGTAGCAATTACAGGCATCTCTGTGTGTGCAGATGTGTGCATATGCATGTTTGTGTTACTCCTGTTTAACAGCAGAGATTTTGCTAACCACTGCCTTAACAGAGAAAGCAGTTTGGTAACTGGTTTTCACTGGAGATCATCATCAGAAAATCAGATAGCTTTCTGGGCCTTCTTCCTATCTGAGGACTCAGTATGAATGGAAACTTGACTTGCCACCAAATTCTCAGCTGATATTCAATGTCATAGGTTTTCATGCAAATGTAAATATTCTAACCTAAACTACTGAGGATATGGCACAGTATCTCTAGAACGGGCAGTTGCTTTCCAAACTGGTAATGTTTTAAAGTATGTGTATGAAAGGGATGAATCAAGAAGCTCTAAGGCTATTTTGAATCTTCAACATTTCCTTTTGACGTACTGGTTGGAACCAAAGGCCACTGAAATATTCAGACAAAACTGCATAAAATATCTTTTATTTTAGTCTTTGTTTTTTTTTCTTATTAATTCTTTATTCTTTGCAAATAATTCTACTAACTAACTTCAAATAGTTTCTAATTAAATACTGAAATTCATATCCTGTGTTCATCAGTGTGCTGTAAATGTCCCACCACTGTATTCTTACCCCATATGACACAAATCATAAGTGAAGGCAAAGTACAAAGTACTTCAAGAAGTTACTAAAAATACAAGGAAATTTTGCCTGTGATTATTAGAGGGAGTTGTAAGTCACCTATGGCCATAGATTCACAGTGATAAAATCTTCCCTCAGCAGCCTTTATTATCCTCCAAATTAAGTTTTAAAAATAATCTGTGAATACTAAGTTATGAGATTTATTTGATTTCAGTGGACTTCCTAATTCACTTAGACCTATGTACTCATTGGTCATTAGAGTCTTTCGTAGCATATTAGGCTCAGTCTGGCACTTAGTAATTTTAGAATATATTACTAGGGTAATGGATACTATTTCTGCTTCAGCCCTGTCCTTTCTCCCATTCATCATGATTGCATCAGTCATAATCTGTCTGATGATGCGTTTTCCATAGCGTCCCCCATCATGGTACCTAGCAGCTTCATGACCGTGGAGGTAAAACCTTTGTCTTGTAATACAACAAAGTTAGAACCTCCTAGTTCACTGCAGGTGATGTAATGTAATTACCAGCATGTCACGGAAAACAAATCACTTTCCCTGTTAACTTCGCTAGTGCAATTAAGAGTTTTATGAGGTGATTTGCACGAAAATGGAATATCAGCTTTAATGACAGAGCTGGGTTAAAAAAATTCCAAACTGACCTTGTTTCCCTAGCACCTGCTGAGTACTTATTTTAAGTTTCAGGAGGCACAGAATTATTATGAGTTTTTAGAGCAGTGATTATTCATCTAAAATTTCATAACAGAAAGTGAGTTGTTCATCATTTGATACTTATCCTCTTGCTAATTCTTATTCATCCTATCAGGAGACAGGCAGAAAAAAATTAGCAAAACAAGCATATTCCCTTAATCAATCTCCTCTCTTAAAAAGTGCATATTGAATTGGTAAAATGGTCAGATACAGGAAAAATAATGAAAATAATCTGGAGTTTAAATAATATAAACAGTAAAACCAAAGCTCTGCAGGGAAAAAAGATCAAAGAAAATTCTCAAACAAGACTGAATATTTAAAACAGCACCTAGAAAAGACACATGTAAAAATGAGCAAACTGAAGTACAGTTTGGTAGACATTAGTTGAACACAAATCAATTAAAAAAAAAAAACTAAAACTAGAAAAAGAGGATCAGATTACAAACAATTAATTAAAAACATGAAAGCAAACCCAGATCTAATCCCAAAGCAAGCTATTTCTAATAATTCAATCAGACATGTTCAAGATGAAGAAAACATTGATTTCATTACTCTAGGGCAGTGAAGGCTTAATTTCACATCCAATGAAGTTAGTGAAACCTTTGTTATTAGCATAAGTAAAGAACCAAGAATTTAGAGTTTACATTGATTAATTGCATAACACTTTTTCCTTACAGAAGGATTCAAAACCTAGTCTCTTTAACTTTATTGGAAAATTAAGTCCTGGCAAACAAGGTTGAAAACAATATGGTATGTGCAGTGGGAAACCTCACAACATGCCCACAAGTAAACAGCAGGATGTGTTACCTGACAGCATCTAAAACTTTGCAATACTGTACTGGGCATGTCATTAAGAGATTTAAAATTGACTCCATCTATTTGCAGCAGGATTCCATGATTCTTTATGACACCTGAAAGGTATGTATGTATGCATTTTAATTTAGGATTTTTCTAGCCAAGGTTTCTCTGTTTATGCATACCT
The DNA here is from genome assembly GCA_011801015.1 of Ardeotis arabs. NCBI lineage: Eukaryota > Metazoa > Chordata > Aves > Otidiformes > Otididae > Ardeotis > Ardeotis arabs. Next base: position 47,533 of record JAAGAY010138988.1, read on the forward strand.
AGAGCAGCAGCTAATGGTAAGACAAACTCTCTCCTTTTTGGTGCAGAAAAAAAACCAAAACAAACTCAAAAGAAAACCACAAATATTAGAGCACTCACCCAAGTCAGAGAACCAAGATTTCTATTAAACTGTAAGTGGGCAAAAGATATAAAAAGTTCAGGGAAATATGCGTGTCCAAATGGAAAATGGAGAAGTGATGTTTGCAATGACAGTCTTTAATTCCCAAAGAATACGCCTCCTTTTTGCACAGTAAGCAAATTTGTCAGGACCTTTCTCTCATCCTCAAGTCATCTTAAAATCTGGTGGCTAAGGTATGACCTTGTGAGTGATTTGCTCACACTGAATTTGAATTTCAATCTCCTTCTCCTTGCAAGAATCTGCATCAAAGAAACCCCAAAAGACAAAGAAAGTGAATAAATAAGAGGAGCATCACTATTGTTTAAGCCTGTTCTTTTTTTTTATTTGTTCATAAAAAAAAAAAGTAAAAAAGAAAGAAAAGAGAAGTGCATAATGATGAGGTAATTGTACTGTGAGAACAAGTGTGGTTCAGCAAGGTTCCTGTTGTGGATCAGCATCTTTTCCCCAGATGAAAACAGGCTGCCTAGTCAAGAAACAAACTCTGACCAAAAAGTAAGCGTCTTCTCCAGACAACTTAGACTGATGAAGACCCAGGGTTTTTGTGGTATATCCTGGTTCTGGCTAGGACAGAGTTAATTTTGGCTGGAGCTAGGAGAGGAGCTGGAGCTGATGGCACCTGTGGGTGGGTGACACAGCTGGGGTAGTTTACTAATTAGCCAACAGCTGGGATAGCTTACCCAAATTAGCCAAAGGGCTGTTCCATACCATGGGACATCATGCTCAGTGTATAAAGTGGGAATGGTGCCACAAGGTAGAGTTTGCTATTTGGGAGTGAATTGACTATGAGGATACACTGTCAGCTGTGGTGCTGTAAATCATGTGCTTAGTATATTTTGTTATTATTTTTGTTTTCTTTTCCTTTGCTGTTCTGTTAAACTGTTTTTTATCCCAACCCATGAGCTTTGCCTTTCTTTTTCTCCTGATTCTCCTCACCCCACTACAGGAGTGGGAAGCGGGTAAGGAAGAGTGACTGTGGTGTTTTAGCTGTTGTGCGGAACTAAACCACAACATATTGGGAACTAGGTAGAGGCTTTATGGGAGACAAAGTCACTCACAGAGGTAGGTCTAAACCCCTCAGATTGTTGTTGTCCATAGTGAGAAACACATTTTAAGTTGCTACACTGAATCCCAGGCATCTGGAGCAAAAAGTAAAACAGAAAAAAAATTCTTTCCTGAAAAGCCTGTTTTAATATGTAGCTTATTTTCCTTAACTGGCTTATTTCCCTATAAAGTCAGTTAAAATGTGTATATTCCTTAAAAAAAAAAAAAAAAGTTTCTTTCTTGGTTGCTCTATTTTGTATTTCAACATAGTTTTTTTTTTTCTCACTTCTATTTCTCTTCCTTTGCTAAGAAGAAGCAGGACTAGTCTGAAAATAACTACTCCTTCCATATGACAACTTTAGAAAGACAAATAATTGTGGTGATAGTTTCTTAAATTGTCCCTTCAGTGTAACAATTCAATCCAATAAAAAGAGGATGAAAATACTAAGTTTACTAAATCCACAAAAGAAATTACTAAATAAGAAATAAGGTGAACATCTTCCAATGTCAAAACTTTTATATTGGCAAGGTCATAATTAATTTTTGTCTGTATTCTGTGGGAAAAGAAAAAGAAATACCTCCTCAGATGAAAGCATTTGTGTACTTTAAGATGAGGTGTGCTTGCTTAAACAAACAAGAAAACAAAATTTTCTAATATCAGGTACAAAAAAAAAGGAACAAAATTTCCATAACAAGAGTTAATAAGAATAAATCAGATAAAGATGTCTATGAAAGATGTGTGACTCTTCCTTCAGCACATCAGATTGATGAGACAACCTCTTCAGGTTCAACAGCCTTTGTTTCTGTGACGTAGTGACCACTGGCGTTACTGTTTCTCATACTGTTCTGATGCTCAAATACCATTTCACGAATTGTAATGCTCAGTTCTTCATTGCTTGTCCTGATCTTAGCGTTTTTGTTGAATATGTGTGGTTAATGAGTTAGAGCGGAAGAGTACATTGTTTTATGATAATGAATTGTGAATCATTGAATAAGAGTCTGAGAATCATAGTGGTAATTAATTACTCCCTGACTACTTTCTACTTGCTTTTTAATGATGATTTATTTTTTTACATTTATTTACAAAAGAAAAGATATAATGGGTGACTACTTCAGAGTGTTTTTCTCCCTTCCCCCCCTACAAAGGGACTTCATCTGACTTCCATGGAAATCAGATGGAAGAATACTTTGAATTTCAGTAGCTGACACTTAAATCTCTGCAGAATAGATATTTATTTTATTTTTTTTTTATTCACACCATAGAAGAAAAAAAAAAATAAACTATGAAGTATTTTGTTCTTCTGTAAGAAACATCTTCCACCAGATGGCCCCTAAGCATAACTGCAAGGATTAGTGAAATCAAGCATTTATCATTTATGTGAAAAAGAAATATGTTACTAATAAATTCTTTTAATAAGAAGGGTAAACTGAGTCACTGGAAAAAAAAACTTCCATGTTTTTGAGCCCAGCTATTCTGTTTTGGCTTGAGTGGTACAATTGAGCAGTCCCTAATAGTATGACCAGAGTGCATTCAACAAAAAAAAAAGAAGTCAGCAGGAAACGGAGATGTGCACAACTGGAAAACAAGCCTACCAATCTCAGTCTTAAAACAAAGCAGCATCAGAAGAAAGAATGCTTGTTAAAGGTGATAGTTCATGTGAAGTACCCATGAACAAAATAGACTCAGTCTGTTCTGTAGTGTTAAGACGGTTATACTACTACAGAGGTACTGAGCCTCCAAACTGGAACTACTGTTATGGCAGAGACAAAGGCTTTAATTGAGTCCCTCCAAAGTGGAGGCAGTTGATTGAAAAACAAAAGGTGGAATCTTAGCAGGTGTCATTGTTTTCCTGTCATTGTAGAAGCCTCTGAGAATCAAATTATATTTATTTTGCTTCCTGAGTTTCGTCTATACTGACTAGCGAAGAAGAGCAATGAAACTCCAAGCCTGTAAAACTCATTTATATGTCTTGAATTAAATAAAATCCTTCCAGGGAGGGACACAAAAGGTATAACTCAAGGGACAATTAAATACAATAAATTGGAGATAATTGTCATATACTGATCAGCATAATAAAAATATTCACAGGCTTTGTGACGGGGGCGGGGGGAATTCAGCCATACAATTAGTTTTAAATCCCCAACAATTTGTCTATTTTAGATCTTTTATGTGATATAATACAGGCAACACAAATTGATGTAACTTTGCCTATTTCTGTAAAATTCTGCTAATCCTTATTTATGTCAGCAGCTTATTTTAATAAAGCCCAAAGTAAATGCCTATACTCAAATAATTTTGGACCATATAATTCAGTATGATGTTTTCTTTGCTTAGATCTACTTCCTTAAAATTTTCTTTGCATTTCAGTTTCAAACTCAGAGTTTAGATACAAAAGTTGCCTGAACCTGGATAGCTTTCAATTTAGCACTAGGGGTGGGAGTCATTCTCTGTAGATTTAAATAGGCAAAAAGTTAAGATCTCAGGAAAAGCCAAACATTTGTCCTTCTCTGCTAAGAAGAGAAAGAGAAAAGTTCTGCCAAATTGTGACGAAACCAATTCAAAAATAAGAGCTTGAGACTGATGGGATTAATCCCACCCACTGAGGGGATATCAGCTGCAAGATTTGACACTGTAGAGATGTGTATCTAAGCTTACCATTAAAATTCATAATATAGTCAAGGAAGAAAATTGGTACTTCAAATGTTTATTCTATTTCATTGTATAGAGACAAGCAGAGCAGGGTAGTGGGCTTGCTCGCTAAAAATGCCCATTTTTCTGTTAGGGGAGCTAGATTCAGATGTGGTAGCCAGGTAGCCAGTTCAGATGTCTGTATTAGTCAGATGAGTCCTATCTGTAATTCTTTGTAGTTCTGGAACTGTTCAATGATAATCAACTGATTGTGATTTTCAGATCTGATTTAAACACTGAACCTGAAAATTTTCTCTTTTTCAGCTATGTTGCAGAAGTTTCACAAAAGTCTAGTCGTTCATTTGTTGTAGCATCATTTCACAGTTCCCTAATAGCCACATATGTAGAAAAACCTTCTGGGGAAATTATGGAATCACATGGAAGACTGAAAACTTGTTTCCCTGACTTTCAGAAGAATCTGAACTGATAGGCATTTACATTGCTACCTTTTTCAAACAGCAGAGAAAGTGGAGACTTTTATAAATACGTTCCAACCATGACACACCTGCCCTCTAACTGAACCACTGTAGATTTAAAAACTCTTGTAAGTACAGGAACAGTTTGAACAGTTTATTTACATTCAGTGAACAAAAGCAGCATGAGTTAATAACTGACATTTTGGGAATTGGAATCTATAGGGAGGAAAATAGGTTTCACATATTTTATTTCAGGAAAAGATACTTGATCTCATTTCACACTAACTTAAAGTGATTAGTCCTTAATATCAAATAACTGCTCAGTAATTATTAGTGTTTACAAAGAATCTGGAATTTTGGTTTAATACACTAAATGATAAAATTTGCTTACATTTAAAAGTATAATGTATGAAATTTACATAAGCTTTCATTTTCTGAAATTGGAATCTAATTTAGGACGTATTTCTAGAAGATCTTAGAGTTCATTCAATTATACATGAAGATCTGGAATTTTCAGAGACCTTTGTATGTTGTAAAAGACGATACCTAGTTACCTGGGACATGGAGAAGGCTGAGGTCCTCAATGACTTTTTTTGCCTTAGTCTTCACCAGCAAGGGCTCTAGCCATGTCACCCACGTGGCAGAAGGCAAAGGCAGGGACTGGTTGAATGAAGAACCGCCCACTGTAGAAGAGCAAGTTTGAGACCTGGGGACCAGACTTGACTGTCTCACTTCTGAGAAAAGAGAGGTATAACTGGAGTCACTGTAACATTGATGTTGGGCTAATTTACATGATTGAAATTACCAGCTCTGCTTATAATGTGTTTAGCAAGGACAGAGAGGGTTGAACAAGGGAAAAGTAAGGGTGAAGAGAAGAAACTGTGGCACTCAGTAGTAGGAATGTCAGTACCAGCTTTAGGGTTGGTAAGTCCAGGGACTTCAACATTAAGAGACCAAAGGGCTAAATAACAAAGAGTGGAACAGTCTATTCAGTCTAAATCAAGGCAGAGAATAGAGGATTTACTTTTTAATATCTGTATGTAAAAGAAAGAAAAACTGTGTTACTAATCAGGATTTAAATTTTGGATACATATTAAAGGTCTCACACAGGCAGTAGTTAGTCATTACAGTTCTGGAATACATGCATATATGGGTGGGTTCTTTTTTTCCCCTCACACTAGAGACGTTGCACTAGCTCTATTTTAGACCTCATTATATGGATAAAGATGAATTAATTGCTGGATTAGTATCTGCCTGTTGCTTAGAGACTGGTGATTATAACCTGCTTATATTTAATATAAGCAGATAAAAGATAGTCCTAACCACTTTTATTTCAGTTCATTGACTGTAAGAAGTTCCTGATCACACCTTCCTAGGAAACCACCAACTTCCAAGCTGGTGATTAGCTTGTCTGTAAGAATTATACATCGTGTTTCAGACAAGCTCAGTTTCCAGGCTAAGGAGATTTAAATGAGAAATGGAAGATAAAAAATAAAAAAAGGAAGCAATAGCATCTTTGAAAAATGAAGCTTTATGAAAAGATTTTCTAAGATTGTTTTTCTATTTACTTGAGAAGTAATGATTCCATATTTGTAAAGACGACAGTTTTTGTCTAGCACTTAAACTGTCCTAGTGGAAAAATGAAGGCAATAATTGGAAAATAAAAATCAATATCTATCAAAAGGAAGAAAAGGGACACAGATAATTGATATGAATTAGAAGTTATTAAAATACAGTAAGAAAAGTCAAACATATAGAGGAAAATTAATGGCCGAAATAAACAATGAAGACGACTATGCATATGAGAAAGAAGTTCTAAGGATAAGTGTACTACTTACAGGTGATATTATGAATAATTGTCAAGAAACCACAGAAGTTTTCTTCTATACTTGAGAAAAAAATCTGTTATTGCTCTACATAGGTAGTTTTGAATTACTGGTAATTGAATAAGTCACTATCTGTCTTCATTAATACAGGAGGCCTCCAAAATCATGCTCAAATGATTTAGGGAGTTTGTTGAGCAGATCTCTGGACATAGGGTTAGATATTTATTAAGGAATATAATAATAGAACATTAGAAAAGCTTGGAGAACACAAACATTGTCCCAGTACTCAAAACAAATTTTAAAAAAAGAGTATGTGGGCTGACTTGGTGACTGTAAGCCTATCACTCAAGTTTCATGTTATGGACAATTAAAAGACAGTTAATGTCAGTAAAACCAGCCTTCTAGAATATAGGTTTTATGAAAAAAATATTGATAGAGATAACAGCTTCTGGCCGTTGGATCCAGCTGGGATCGGCTGTGTCCGGCACGAGGTAGCTACAGAGGCCACCCTGCAGATCCCCTTGCCAACACCTTGACATGGACACACAGTACAACGGTCCACTGATTTTTCTTTTTTTTTTTTGATCTAGTATAGAAAAACTTTAAGTTAATTCATGGCTGGATGTTAGAGGCAGACAAATCGAAACTAGAAATCCAGATCTAAACTGTTAACACAGAAAGGTGATTAACGCCAGAACAAATTGCCTGGTGTTGATTCTCTACCTGCTGATGCCTTTAACGCAAGAGTGGGTAACTGGCTGGAAGTTACTCTTTAGCCACACATAAATTTTCCATTAGTCTAATACTAACTGTTAGACTCTGTCCATGGGTGAGTGAAACTTAATGCCCTGTGTAGAGAGAGATTAAATTTAAAAAATCGCATGGGATTTTTTTTTGTTTCCTAATGCTTGAATCTGCAAGTAATTAAATTAAGCCTTTTTTGTTTGTTTGGGGTTTTTTTAACTTTAAAAAACCAAGAAGAAGTGAAATATTCACCAGGAAATGATAATGGTACTAAAAGAGTGGAAAAAAATGTAAGTACTGTTATAAGAGGGCAGGCCAGGCTGCCTGTCTGTATCTGTGGCTTTCTCTCATGCTCCTTTCTTCTTGTCTGTGTCCTCAAGCTTCTGTGTCTTGTTTTGATAGATGAAAGTTCAAGCAGTGAAACACGCTGTCAGACTAAAACCATTTGTCACTGAAAGCTAGCACCGGTCTGCGTACAGATATCGGGTCTGAGTCATGTCTTTTCTTTTGACAAGGATGTCAGTGCTATTTGTCACCGACTTGTTTATCTGCCGGATCAGACTGCCATTCTGCTACCCTGGGTCAGCACATAGGAGAAGCAGCTCACCTCCAGTAACACTGTCAAATTACCCTCAGCATAAAGACGCCGAAGCTGGTGCCTTGGTATTTTTTAACTTCAACGAGACAGGGTTAGGAAGAGTATTTTGGCAAGTCCTATTGGGCAATACAGATTGCTAAGGTAGCTCACCTGTTAGAAAAACACGGAATAAACATATGGAACATATGGCTGCATTTAAAATGGTTTTACTCTTGGTTTTGAAGAAGATATATCAGAAATGACCATTTTGATCTTCCCTATATTTTTACATTTTGGCACATCTGGTGATCAAAGCATACTTTGGCTACTGACAGCTCATGTAGCTAAACAGTGGCTCTTTGAGCTGGAAATTAATCCTTTCTTTAATCTTCATGTTAGCAGACAACTGAATTGCAAATGTAGCCATAAATGATTGGACCTGGTCCCATTATTTGATTTACAAACATTGATGCGGGGATTTTTTTAATCTAAAGATTGAGGGATTTAAGGGAGGATTTATGTAGTTCTCTTGTTCTCCAGAATCTTTTGTTGCATTTCAAACATGAATTACATGGACAAGGGCAGAAGACAACAGAAACATACCACAAAGTACTAGTACAAAGGCTGCGTTTGAACTGGAAAGGCAGATTACTATGCTAATACAAGAAGAGAGGATTGAAGAGTAGATAAATATTTCAAATCCATCAGATTGTTCTTGATAAGCACTATTATCACTAAAGATTAGTTTAATTTGTAAATATAGTATAGCAGTTACCCATACATGCCAAAGTTTCCCAAATAGCTGGAAGTTTGGATGGCAATATAGTATGAAGATGAGAAATGATGAGTTTTGGGTAGTATGAGTGAAGTGGATAAAAGCAAAATGGCATTTCCTCCCTTCTTATACAAATATGTGTCAGTTTTGGTACCAGATTTGAACTAGAAATGTTTTAAAGTTCTAAAGGCTCAGTATTTTCCTTCTAATATCCTTTGTTTTCAGACTTACAAAGGCTTTTAGGCCCACTCCGCTCTTCTCTTTCTCCTGAATTACTAACACATGCAAGTGGAAGAGGCAAGAAGTCTATCATCTGAGCAATCTGAAAGATGAGATGCATAGATCAGATATTTCTCATAGTAAAGATTTATTTGAGATGAATCAGCATTTTCTGATGAATGGGGAAAAAAGACAGCAGCAAGAAAACAATTTGCTGAAAAGTCTGTCTTAGTAAACATTCACGGACAGGGCTCTAGTAGACTAAAAATCCTGCTGACTGTTCTTGCAGAGGGAGGAAGGGAACATGGAAGTGCCAAACGGACATACCAAAAAAATTAGTGCTCATTATCTTTTTAGTGTGGGGCAGAGCTTGCATGAGAATTGAAACTCTAGGAGGGATTGCCAGAAGGAATAGTAATGGGCCTTCAGGAGGTCCAAGCCTGATTCTGGAAGGCTTTAGACAAAGTTACCTTAAAATTCTGTATTGAGCCTAGTGGAGTTTGAAAGTGAAAAACACTGTTATGTGGTGCCTTTTCCATTCACATTGTGAAATCATGTGGTAGTGCTGTTTCAAAATATGAAGTTTCCATACCACAAAAGCCAGCACACTGTGTACCTCTACAGTCAGTCAAAAAAGGACGACAAAGAATTAAATTAGTAATTTTTTTCTTACTGGTGCTGACAGCAGACAGCACATAGAATCCACTTTATTTTAAGAAATTCTTTTTTTCATTAGCAATATAGATACTCTGTTAGAGGGCAAAAAGTCTCAATCTTTGGCTGTTTTGTATTTCCTAGCAGATGTACTAAATGGAATGTTTTTCATATATTGGTGTAGACAATTAACAGAGGAAGGACTCTCAAATTATATAAATAGTTGTGAGATTTTGGGGTTTGGTTAGGGTTTTTGTTTGGTTTTTTTTTTTTGGCAACCTGCATTGTTCAGATAAGTTTTTCTTACAAACAGCTTTGTGATGAAGAACATCCTAAACCATTCCGGAGCTCAGATTGGCAAACTCTTTTCAGGCTTGTATTCTTGAAGTATCTGTGGCTCAGGGGGCCATTTAATTCACCATTATTTTGTTGTGGGGAGCATAGCACCGGCAATAATGGTAATCAGAGTGCGATATGTAAATACTTTTGAAGGTAAGCATCTGAGCTCCTTGTGGAAATTAAAAAAAAAATAAATCTGCCTGGAGTTATAATGCAGAAAACAGACTTTGAAAATCTGCATTTTATTCTATTTTGAATTTGATTCTAGAACCAGATTGGAACAACCTGGGAAAATAAGGCAGGAATTAGGAGGCAGGCATGTAGACAGCAAAGTTAGAAAAGGGCTTCAATCACTGAAAAGAAGAGACGGAAGTCACTTCAAGAACTTGTTTAATACAGTCCCTTCCTCTCACTCAGGCTAACCACACTTACAACACGTCTGACTTGCTAATCTAAACAGATCTCAAAGACTGCTGAAGATGAAGCTTCTCCTACCAAAAAAAAATTAATAAACTGCCATCCCAAACATCTTTCTTCAAATTTATCTGTGGGTTTTGGTTTTTTTTTTTCATGATGGAGACAATTGATGAACACTTGTCTTTTACTGATCCTTTGCCTACTGGAGGATCATCTCCCTCTCAATTTTTTCTTTTCAAAGTTAAAAAAAATTATCACCTTAAGACATTTCTCCTTTTCTCAAAATATCAATACCAAAATACAGCTAAATAACTGTCTCTCATGTCTTTTATACAGCATTCCCATTTTTACATATGAGTTTGAAATGGTATCTTATTGCTAATGGTAGTTATATTCTGAACCATTATTAGCCTCATGAAAAATTGCCTGAAGTCCTGGCAATACAGCACTAAGAGAAATTACTGCCAAATGCATGTGATGTGACAGATCCTTAATTGTTGCATTAGTCATCAGGTGATACCTGTGGGAAAATGTTGACTTGTGGTGAGCAGCTGGGGCTGACAAGGAGTGTGTCTGTGTGATGCAGTGGTCAGCCCATTACTTCTGTGTGGGCAGGAGCTTTCTCTGTCCCATTTAATGCAAGTGACCTGTAATGTAACGAACCTACTTAACTGTGAGACTGAGTTGCTGTAACTGTCATCAGTTACCTGGTATTGTCCAGTGCTTCAGGCAAGACATTAGACTGAGAGACTTATGATCTAATCCCTTGTTATCAGGAACTGCAGTACTTCTGCTCACTTAATAGACAGTCACGGCTAATGAGTATGATGTTCCATAAAGTATCTCAGTCTGCTTTCCATCCTATTATCAGGGTAACTGTTAAGTGAAATCCTTATCCTACATACTTATGTAATAGTTAAAGAAAGACAATGATTTCTACTGGCACTTTTCTCATCTGACTAGAATGTTTCTACGTGATACTTCAAGCTTCCAAATGGTTAAGTTTACTGAAGCATTTGTTTCTCAATATATCATGAGATATACAGGTATATGCTTTCCCATAATATGGTAGTTGTCATCTGAGGATTGCAAAACATCCTTGGTGAAAATTCAGCCTCACTTATTCTTGGAGCAATTATTTCCTTTGAAACCTAAAGAAGTGATTATATATAGCTAAACAGTGGCAAGGATGCAAGAGGACTGGTTACCAGAGCCAGGAACAGATCTTCAGGAAAGATTAATTTTAGTTCTATTTTGATTGATTCAGGTCAGTAGATCTTGCAAGAAAGTCCAAGACATTGAAGTAAGTTGTTGCACTTCCGTATACTTGAATACTATCTGAATAAAATCGTATTTACAGTGCTTGTATTTGTATTGTCAGAGAAGTCTTGTTTTTCTATGTAAATGAAGTCAGTTGTATAGGATGATTCAAGCAACCCACTTTGATCGTGCAATATTCAGGGCTTTTTTCTTTGTTTTCAGGGAACAGCTGAGCCAACCTGAAGAGATAATTCTAGTATATATTAGTAGTGTCAGACACTATATATGGCAGTACCTTCCTGGCATGAACCATCTCAGGAATTCCAGACATTGCTACTGACCAGTAAGGACCTATAAATAAATATCACAGTATATCACAGGGGAGCTATGCTGATTCATGACATAAGATCTGATACACAATTGTTCTTAAAATCCATGTTGATTAAATTGTGGTTTCAGTTCATAACAGCGCAGCTGAGCATGACCATTAATAGAGGAAAGTAGCATGAGGGCCTGAGGATGTGTGAAGCTTTGCAAGGCTCTGGGTAGGATACATGCAGCCCATTTTCACATAAAGAATGCTGTTTTCATAAGCTCTTAGCTAGAGTAAGGCCAATGAAACAGGAATAGTTTTAAAATCATTACTCTTTGACCAGAGATTGGGACAGGAGGAAAAGGGGAATTATGTTCTTGAAGAAGTGCTGTGCTAAGTATTGTAGCCTGCCTTGTAAAGCATTGTTGGGTTTGTACAAGGAGCAGTTAATTCTGTATACTTATCTGAACCAGAAAGGCAGGGAAATGAAAAACAGCGCAAAGATATTCTTTGCTCTATTCGTGTAGGATTGCATCTCTGCCAACAGAGAGAATTTATAAGCTAGGACACCATTCACAACAAACACAACTAGGCTGTTTTTAAGTCCAATTGCCTAAAATCATAAACACTGTGCAGAATCACATGGACAGTCCTTGGTTTCCACTGAGTCAAGGATCTCTGCATTATGCTCTTTTACTCCACGTGAACATGTTCACATGCAGAAGTAAATTATTTTTAAAAGCATCATCCTGTGGCTCAGTGACTGACTAAGATTGCTCAGGTCCTCCCTGAGCATCTCCAATCCTCAGGAGATGCTCCAATTTGCAACATCTGCTGCCTCAGCTGGTCTTCCAGTTCTCATGCTGTGTTTCTAGACTGTCCAGAACTCTTTGCTGTCATCTTCAGCCAGCCATGGTAGATTTCGTGCAATCTTCTGTCCTCATGGTTGATAAAATTAATAAATTCTGGAAGGAAGAGTGGAAAAAAGTCAGAGAGGTCGCAAAAGACAGACAATACATTAAGTGGAGTTGCGCAACACTGACACTGTAATGTAACAAAGTTAATAAGGTATAAAACCTGACTACTCATTTAATAAGCAAACTCTTCCTGGTAATGAAACCAGTAGAGCAGAGAGAGTCAATTATGATGATCTGTAGCCATGTATACACAGGTACTGGGGATGCCAGTCAGCTGTACATAGCTGCAGAAGGCATTTCTGAAAGGGGGATCTGATGCTCTTTAATAATAAGCTTCTGCTTGCCAAAGCCAAACTAGCTAGCATATACTCAGGTCCACTACATTGCAGTAGAAGGCAGTCACTCACATACTGATTTGAAAAGTATGAAATCCCAAAAAGGAGAAAACTTGAACTATTCTAAAAGTACTGACACTGCTGTACTTGTTACACCCCTTTGTCATAGATGAAGTCTGCCCTTATTGAGAACAGAGAGAAGAGCTGCCAAAAGAATTAATGCAAAATTTTCTATAGTGTGAAAGACAGCTTAAATTTTGCTAATATTTACTTCAGCACTAATGGGAATGGGGAAACTTTCCTGCAAGAAGATTATGATTATGTCTCTATATTAGGTCAAGGAAATTAATTTGGAAATGCCAAGACCTGTTTATTATTCCTGTTATAAATCCTTTGGTATAAACTGAGTTCACCCAGGATGAATGTCAGTCATAAAAACAAAGCTATTAGGGATGTCTTTGTCATACTGCCAAAGTAATATTGTTCAGACTCAAAAACACACTCATAATCGAAAATAATTTCTTTGTTAACATTCAATGTTTTGATAGAGGGACGTGTTTGGGAAACTGTTCTAACTGTGAATTTAAGGACTGAATTTGCAGTTTTGATTTCATTTCTTAATAATGAAAAGAGATTAATTTCCATAGAATTTTGTAAGGAGACTAAGTTTCAATCTAGAAACTATATCATATTTAATTAGGTTTAAAAGGTCACAAAGTAGTAGCATGTTATGTAAGCCATGTTGTTCTGTTCTCGCATTTGAGTACGCTCCCTGAAGTCCCAGGAAAGAAGCAGATGGGTTCAGCTGGCAGTAACAAAACAGAACAATGGCTTTGCAATGTAAGTATTTCTATGTTTGGGGGTTTTTTTTAATTTTTTTCCTAAGCAGTCTGAATTATTATCACTTCTGTATCATTCATTAATTCTTAGTGAAGTGCAAAGTAATAACTGCCACCATGTTTATAGCCATAAAGCATAGCTCAGAAGATGACAATTTAAAAAATACAGAGGGTAAGATACACTGTCAGTTACACTGACATAAAGGACAAACTCTGTGCATTCAAAAGAAGGAAGTAGTGGGTAGTTTTGTTTTGTTTATTGTTTTAACCAAATGCATAATTGAATTGTGATAGCTGTGTCCAGAAGATGCTATATTACTTCAAAAAGGGCTTAGACAAATTCATGGTGGACTAGTACATTAGAAGCTATTAAACACATTTAGTGCAGGAATGTCCCAAATTTCCAGGCTGATAATGAGTGGGGTGTCATTTGGGAGCAGGAGGTGTTCCCTGTTTCCTCATGTGCTACACTCTTTCCTTAACAAACCACTACCAGCCTCTTCTGGAGAAGAAGGACCTTAGTCCTTCTTCTGGCATGGCCCAGCACAAGAGATTTTATGTTTGGAATAACTAGGCTTCAGTCACAAATATCTGAGTCATTTACATGTATAAAACATTAAACTTAAATTCTTCTTCTGGATCAAAGGAAACATGTTACACACAGATCTAAGAATTTATAGTTACTGCAATTAAAATAGAGGCAATATACACAAAACACAACAGTTATTACAGTCCAGTTATGATGATATGAATGCTTTTAGATAAAAACACAGTTAAGCCCGATAAACAAAAACTTTCTAGGATCTGTGCATTCTTTTGTGATGTTATGCTCATCTGTCCAATGTTCACTTGCCTCTGAAGGTCATTACCTTCAGTCCTCCTCTAGAAAGATACTCTCTGTCATCCTTGTAGTGACTCACCCCATACTTCATGGGTTTCCAGTGCCACAAGTATACTTGTTTTTCTATTACTGTCACTGAAACCTCTTTCTCCTGACTCAAATTGTTTATTTATTTGTTTATACCTTTAGTCACTGGTATCTAGCCACCGTGATTTGTGTGTAGAGTCCTAGTACTTCTTGTGTCTTCTTGTGCCTACCATCACCTAAACCCTACATTTTTTTTTATAGGGTCATGAGATAGTTCACCCTGCACAGAGTACTTGTTTTACTAATTACCCATGAACAACAGAAGGTACACCATACAATTCAACAACGCTAAATTAAAGCTTAAACAAATTTAGATGACACTTACTTGGTGGCTAGACAATTCTTGTCACAACTGAAAGAAGCTAAAATGAGCACAGACTAAGACAAGTCCGTGCAATCTTGCAAGGTCAGGTCAATACAAAGCCTATATAAGTAATGATAAAACAGTATATAGTAGTCATAAAAAAAAAAAAAGAAGCTTCTTACACCTAATTGCACTCACTTTGCCTAGATGTTAAAGAGAATAAAAAGGTGGCAGAAGTAATAAAAATTCAGTGAACTTAGACAAGAAGAGACCAAGTTGGTTTTCTCTATTTTTATTTTCTTACCAGTAAGTCTAAAGTGACTTTGTTTGGATCAATATAGATATCTTGCTTGTACAATTGGACTGCTTGCGCTGTACAAAAATGCATGCCTTTAGAATTGTTTTTATTGTTTTCCAGTAAAGCATGTTTAAATGGCAGCATGGATTCTGCTATTATTTACATGACATAAATCACAAGTAGTTCTACTACATAAAGGAAAATTGCTGTGAGCAAGTGCTGAAGAATGTGGCCACATCATTTAAAATTAATATGTTCAGTGCATGCTCTATTTGTATTCCCTGCTTTCTGTTCACTAAATATTTCTTTGTTCGTTAGGATATGAGCCATATCTCTCAAGGGTAATGCTTTATTCTCTAAAACAGTAAACACATTGACCACTACTAAGAATCTTGTAAGACAATTTGCACTACATTAGCAGGCCATGAATCTCCCTTTCTACGAATCCATATTACAAAACAGAAGTTTAAGCAAAAACATGGCATTAAATTGATTTCTTGGAAAGTAATATACACAAATGTGTGTTTACACACAAAGATACATGTGCATATGCAAACACATGAATAGAATTGCATAAAGGCAATATATTTCACAGAACAGATCAATGGCTTCTTGGCGGAGCTATCTTTCTCTTTGATTTGGTACCAGTACTATCTGTATGAAATATTGATTCTCAATTGATTAAAAAAGAATATGAGCCTCAGATTACTGTTACAGTCCACAACTATAATTTTTTTTTTCTCAGACTGTATAAGGCAGGCTTTCTATCTACATTCACCATTGTATATATATCATATGTACGTACATATACACCATTATACAGTGGCAGAATATTTTATTGAGAAGGGATAAACAAGTTTCCCTAATCAATTTTAGCCAGTGACATCCACTTAAACATATGTGTGCAGTGACATTCAGGTAACATCCATGTCTCCTTTGGCTTCTCGGATCCAGTGAGAAGATTCTGCCTCTATTATTAGACTTAATTGTAATTGCTCTCCATGAGAAGTTGTTTTCATCTGTTACAGGAGCAAAGATTCTGCTTCTGACAGCAATGTCTTTTTTTTTCTTCTTCTTTTTTCTTTCCCCAACCATCTGGTTTGGTATTATGGAAATTACCAAGACCGTGACAAAGGAGCAGCACTATTGAAATCTGTAGGTATTCTAACTTGCATGACTTTGGTTGATTAAGTTTTATACTTTGATAAGAACATGTGACAAATGTGATGGTGTAAGCTAAAACCTTATTTTTGTCCTCTGTTGATTGTCAGTTTTGATTCTTCCACATTTTCCTGCTGCTTGTAATATTTTCATGACATTTTCTTTCCTTTAGAGGATGCTACGTGTTGTAGTTCAGCCTGGATCGGGACCAGACTACGCAGTCTCTCTCTCACTCCCCCCACCCTCCGAGAGAACAGGGGGAGATAACAGAAGAAAAACGTCTCGAGGTTTGAGATAAGGACAGGGAGAAATCCTTACAGTTACCATCACGGGCAAAACCAGACTCGACTTGGGGAAAACTATTCATTTATTACTAAAACTAGCAGGATAATGAGACAGAGAACAAGATGAAAACCTCCTCCCCACCCCTCCCTCTTCCCGAACTTAACATTATCTCTACTACATTTCCCCCACCGAGCGGCACAGAAACCACAACACTACGTTACCAGTTGCTAACTGGTCTCTCTAACTGTCTTACAACAATTTTCGTGGGATTCATTTGTTTTTGCAGCAAATTTAGTACATAGCCACTCAGAAAGAGCTGATACTGGCATTCATTAATAACACTCTGTGGTAAAAAGAATCAAGATTAATGATTTGAAAGGATTGGTTCTTAGTCTTATGCAATATTACAGCATTTTAGACCTGCACTAGCACAGAGGCCTTCTTAGCACCTTTAGTGTCCATCATTAGCCTTGAGCTGTGTGATCAACAACAAATCACAGTTGATTTGAGGGGGAGAATTTCTATTTTATTTGCAAAAAAAAAAAAAAATCTTTATTGGTTTTGAAGAGACTGTCCACTGTGGTCAATTTTGGAGTGCACAGTCCACAAGATTTAGGTTTAGAGAACTTGAGCAATTTGTATTTATTTTCTCTTTCTCCTCTTCCCTGCCTTTCTGGGAAAAAACAAACAAACAAACAAAAAACAAAAACAAAACAACAAAAAACACCTATTTTCAGATAAGTATTTGGAGTATGTGAAGCTGGAGAATTTTAGCAAATTATTCACTCTTTAGGACAGATCGCTTAAAATTTCTCCATGGTTATGACTTTCTGTTGATCTGAGATGTGCCTGAAATGAAATAAGAAATCTAAGGTTATTTAAATGTTGTTCAAATTTTCTTTCTTTGTAGATTGTTCCTCAGGTAAGTAGCTGCGCATGAAACCTGAGAAAAAGTGATGATGAGACTTGCTAATATTTTACTTACTCAAGTTTACTCTCAAAACGGCCATTATCTAGAAGCAATTACATTATTTCCTTTAAAAAATAAGCCAAACAAAATAAAGTTGAAAAAGAAACAATTCTTGAAGCGCTATTATATTTTAAGTATTTTTTCCTTCATTCTTAGAAATTTTATAAAATAATGTACTTTTCTGCTCAACTCCTCAGATATTTGGTTAGGTGTCTGAGAAATCCACTGATTCCTTCCCTAGCACTCTGGTTTTCATCTGACTTGTCTAAGGGTAAATCCTACTTGAAGCAGAATAATACAGCTATTACATTGAATTTCTAGTTCAACTAATCTTTCCATTAGACCACACGAGGGCAAGAGGTGAGGGCAGGCTTCCAAGCCTCTTATTCATCAAAATACAATGCCACCCCCCAATCTCCACTTTGAGTTTATTTTTCAGTTATTCTGCTGTTTAATTAAACACAAGGAGTTAATTTGTATTCCAAATTATGGGCTGTTGATTATACTCCTCTTAGAGGTAATAAAATCTGAATCTGGTACACAGTTAAAGACAAACTTTCTTTCCCAAAGCCTTTGATTTTTAAATCTGAAGCCAGGCTCCTAAAAGCTTCCATTTAGGCACCCTTGAAAATACTACCTGCATGTTACCTAATAACAAAAGTGCAAATTATTATTCCTTAACTAAAAGTCTGAACTCTAAACAGTCCACTTCAGAAATCTGTCAGGTTTTTTGGTACCAAATAATCTCCAAGATTACTGCAAAATGTAGTTATACATTGATTTTGTAAGCAGAGTAACTGAGGACTTTTCTCCATAGAAGTCAATAAAGAAAGATGTAAATATACTGTGCCTCTGCAGATGCAAACAACAAATTTCTGCTGATGTTTTAGCAAATGGTACCCTATATGGCATGGCTTCCTTTCTTTTAAAGTTCTCAGGAACAAATGAACTTGCTTCTTCCATACAGTCTCAGACCATCTTTACACTTTTGCTTAAACTCATTGACGCTAGGAGCTGCCTGAGCACTCCTGAAAGATGACTTCATGCTTTCACATCAGTCTGATCCACTAGCCTGAATTGAGGCTTCCTAGATTCCTAGGCAGGCCACACTGAAATCTTTCTAGGATTACTCTGGAGTTGATATTTACCACTTTTCATCACCAGAAAGAAAAACAAACAAACAAACAAAAACAAAACAAAAAAATCCCAAAAGCTACCTGGAAGCAAATGTCAAGGCACTGTCCTCAAGATTGTCTGCATGAAGGCAAGGACATGTTTCAATGCAATCTAAAATTGCAGGATTTTCTCCAGTCTGGTTTCACCTTAAACTACAAGACTGGAGTAGCAGACATGTCAGCCTTGTGGATGATTAGCAAATTGAGTCTTAAAACCACATATAGATGTCTTGAATGTCATAGCTGGGCTTAAGCAAGAGAAAAATATTCCTGCAGGACTACGCAAAATCAGTGTCAGCTGCTCCTGTGCCATTTGCTGTATAGTAAAAGTAGGCAGCTACAGTTCCAATTTTAAGTCAAATTAAGTAGCTCCTTTTCACAATCACAATAAAATTCTCTCCAAGTATTTCAGGTATCTGAGTAATACTCACAATTATACCAACACAAAGCTGTAATGAGAATGAGTTAGGCTTGTATCTTTTGCAATCATCTTCAGAATGGATTCCATTTAATGTCATTTCTATTCTCATTACAATCTTTGCCAGGCAAAGGCATCAGAATTTTAATGGCCAGTACAGTCTGTTTAAAAACTATGAACTCTTAATGAACTTATAAACAGAGACTTTAACCTTTTAAATATTCAAGACTCATCTCACTTCTCTCTCCATACAGAGTTCAGGAAGTACAAACAGGAGAGAATTGAGAAAAGTGGAATACCAGCAATTTTAAAAGGAAAACTAGGGTACCTGAAATGAAGAACATGTAGTGAGAATCTGGAAGTCACAGTCCTTGAGATCCATGTGACCTTGGATGAATTTAATTTGAAAAATCAGTGAAACCCCCAAATCCACAGTAGACAGTTAGACAAAATAACCTGGTGTTCCAAGGTGCTCATTTTTTTTGTCACCACTTCAATGTATGTGTGGATTGCTTAGCCAAAGAAGGCACTGGCCCTCTCCTGGCTTGTGCTGAGTTTATGTCCATCAAAAACCAAGGCATCAACAAAGGAAAACCAAGGACTGGGAACTTAGATCTTGTACAAACACAGCCACTGATACAAGGTGAACCAGAACACACTGTGCCTTTAGACTGCTGTCTTTTTTGCTTCAAAATGTCTTCTCTGTGGATCCTGGCATGTTTATTTAAAATGGAAATATCCACGGGAAATAAAGAAATCACAAAATATCAATTTGCAACTAATTTGAGGATTTATCACTGGGAAAATAAATATTTGTGTAATGATGCATAGATTTCAAAACCATGAGTTACAGCAGTTCAAACTAGCATGCCTGTTAAGTTCAATGCACACCGCATGGAGATTATTATCTTGTGGCAGCATATTAATTGCAGTTGTGCAGTTCTGTATCCAAGCTAACTAACTTTCTTGAATAAATTCTCTAGAGTTAGGACTCATTTGAACAAGTGTGTGTGTCTTCACCTGATATAGTCATGGAAATAAGTAGGTACTTCTCAGTGAAGTTATTCAAAGATGTGCACCTAAAACTGCTTAGATAAATTGTTTACTAATAGTATTTATTTCTTTTGGTTGATGGTTGCTTTGTATTAACTGTAGGGTGCAAAGATAAATATCTATATAGTATATATTTAAAAGCATGCATTGAAGTCCATTTATGGTGCTACAGAACCAGCCCCGCAACCAGGGTCTGACCTTACGTCAGCGCTCTGCCTTATGCACACCGAGCGGCTGTTGATCTTCTCTGCTGCAAGGGCACATAGCTGGCTTATGTGCAACTTGGTGTCTACCAGGACCACCTGCTCCTTCTGTGCAGATCTGGTTCCTGGCCTGTACTGGTGCATGGGGTTATTCCTCCTTTGGTGCACAACTTGGCTTTTCCATTTGTAAAACTTCAGAAGGGTTCTGTCAGCCCATTTCTCCAGCCTGACAAGGTCCTCTGAAGGGCAGTGCAACCATTGGTGAACAAGCCACTCTTCCAGGTCTTGTGTTGTCTGCAATCCAGTCTTGACTTGTTTTAAGGAGCCTTGTAGCTTTGGTGGCATCAATTAAAATGAGTGATTCAGAAAATAACACATTTCCAGACAAAAGCCACGAAGTGTTAGATTCTTGAAACAACATCTTCAAGGTAGGGTAGTTTGGCTACAGCTGAAAAGCCTGGGGTTTTCAGTAATTTTTTGTCATTTCCTGCCATCTTCGAGAGGACAAATGCTTTATTGTTCTGACATTTCACCAAATAAGTCAGAGATATTTTGAGCAAAACATGTTGATCCTAGCAGTCACTTGTTTTTGGAAAAGGGCTATCACTTGGAAAAAAAACCAGCAACTTTACTCTTTCATCTATAAATGTCAGAGAGATAAAATATATAACTAGAAATCTTCTCTTATTCTGGGAAAATAGTTTCTTTATTCTATTTGAATCTGGGGTTGTAGCATTTCCAGTGCAAAAGCTAAGTGTAAGTATCTGAGCCTATATCCTGTGAGTATTCAAACAAATTATTAGTAATGGAATACATTTATTTACTCATTCAGGTACGTCTTGTGTGATCTAGCATAGATTAAAAATTAGCAGATCACCCTTATTCAGCAGTGTATTTAAGAATATATTTATTTAAAGAAGAAAATTCAAATCACCCAAACAAGCATTTTAGAAGAAACATGCTGTATTGGGTTTGTATACAAAGGTTTTGGTAGTGGAGGATCTACGGGGTGGCTTCTGTGAGAAGCTGCCAGAAGCTTCCCCTGTGTCCAACAGAGGCAATGCCAGCCAGCTCCGAGGTGGACCTGCCAGTGGCCAAGGACAAGCCCATCAGCAATGGTGGTAGTGCTTCTGAGATACTGTATTTAAGAAGGGGGAAAAAAACTGCTGCACAACAGCAGAGAGAAGTGACAGAAATAGTTCTGCAGACATCAAGGTCAGTGAAGAAGGAAGGGGAGGAGTAATGCTGCTCCTGGCCAAGATTCCCCTGCAGCCCATGGAGGACCCCACACAGGAGCAGGTGGATGCTGGAAGGAGGCTGTGACCCCATGGGGAGGCAGCACTGGCACAGGTTCTTTGCAGGACCTGTGACCTCGTGAAGAGAAGCCCACACTGGAGCAGGTTTTCTCACAGGACTTGCGACCTCATGGGGGACCCACGCTGGAGCAATCTATTCCTGAGGGATTGCACCCCATGGAAAAGACCCATAGTGGAGAAGTTTGTGAAGAATGTAGCCCCTGGGAAGGATTCATGTTGTAGATTATTGTGGAAAACTATCTCCTGTGGGAGGCACCCTATACTGAAGCAGGGGAAGTCTGTGAGCAGGAAAGAGCAGCAGAAACAACATGTGATGAACTGACCACAACTCCCATTCCTCATCCCCATAGGCTGCTTGTGGGGAGGAGGTAGAGAAACTCAGAAGTGAAGATGGGCCTAGGAAGAAAGGAGAGGTGGGAGGAAGGTGTTTTTAAGATTTGGTTTTAATTTCTCAATACCTTATTCTGATTTGATTGGTAATAATTTAAATTAATTTCCCCCATCTAGCCTATTTTGCCTGTGATGTTAATTAGTGAATGATCTCTCCCTGTCCCTATCTCAACCTACGAGCCTTTCATCATAATTTTCTCCCCCTGTCCAGCTGAGGAGGTGGAGTGATAGAGCAGCTTAGTGGGCACCTGGCATCCAGACAGGGTCAATCCACCACACATTCATATACATGTTTTATGGCTAGATCTCAACTTAGTCGTTCCATTTAGTGCTCTTTTGAGCTGCTGTCAGAAAGTTTGTCTGTATAAATTACCAAGAACTCAAACTATCTTCTAAGTGGCAAATGTTAAGTGTACTTCCACTGATTTCAAGAAGAGCAAGTTTGAATAAAATATCTCATGCAATGAAAACAGAGAACTCTTGGTCTTGGGTATTTCCATGTTTCTCATTAAGTTTGAACATTTGTTCTTATTCTTAATTTTCAGACAAAAAAAAAGATACTTGTTTTCACTGTTTGAAAGAGATTCCCCCTTCTTTTGGCTACAGTTTTCATTTGCTACTCATTTAACTCTACTGACATCAACACAAGGCCTGTTTTACATTGCATATAACTGCCAAATTCTGTTTAATAATTATTATATCTCTTTAATATAGAATCTTAGAATAGTTAGGGTTGGAAGGGACTTTTAAGGGTCATCTAGTCCACCCCCCCTGCAAGGAGCAGGGACATCTCCAACCAGATCAGGTTGCTCAGAGCCCCTGTATATACGATAATACCATATAAAATACCATATATTCTGTTCTTAGTTAATGAAAATAGCTTGTTTAGTCTCGTCTTAAACAGAGTCTACTATACTTGAAAGCTGATACTGCACCTTCGAATTTTTTAATGACTGATAATATACTAAGCTAGTTCCAGCTATAGACAATGAGTATGGACCCTCCTTATTAGTATTCAATTAGGCACTAAAAGCATATTCTATAGAACCTAGCACTGCTGCTACGAGGCCAAGGGAAAAAAAAATTGTTAAAAGGTTTCTAGAAATTTAATTAAAAGGGAGAGAAATGACAGTCCACATTTTACTATTTTTTTCTTTTTTTTAAATTAATGAATTAAAACTAAGGGTCACCTTCCCAACTAATCAGTTTGCAAATCAGTTTTTATCTCATTTCAGTAAATCTTTCATATAAGCTTGAAGAGATACTAAGTAAAAAATAATCTTTCTTCTAACTTTGAACAAGAAATTATAGCTGAATATAGGCTGTGGACTACTAGTAAAGCAAAAAAGCAGTTTGTTGTCCCGTTCTTTTCGCCTTCAAATACAAACCACAAGAATACCATTGTAGCAAGAGCTACGGAATTTTAGTGATAAGTATGAATCTTAAGTTTTCCTTATAGTTATAATTATGAGGTATTTTGTGTGCACACCTGGTGCACTTATTAACCTCTAGGGTGGCCCAGGAGCTCCTCAGCTTGTCTTCTTTGTCAGCTCCTTATTGTCTTCTCAGTATGGATGAGACAATGGACTGGTTTAAGACAATAAACTGACCCGAGCCAAGGTGGCTGGCTGATCTCCTAACCCTCTTTACAATGAAGCACTTGTTTCAGGAGCTCTAAAGGTGCAAATTTCTCCCAGACTCTCCCAGGGTCCTTAGACTGTGCCTAGACCAATTTTTGTGCTTGAATGTGTTGATCAACATTCCAAGTAGACAAGATGGCCATTCCACAGATTTGGTTATTAAGTATTGTTACGTATTCTTCAACAATTCTTCAACACTTCTAACAATTTAGTTTTCCAACTAAAATA
>JAAGAY010138990.1:0-13042 GCA_011801015.1 Ardeotis arabs
TTATACTAATGCCAAAAAGCAGATGCTAATCTCTCTTGCTCCTCCAATTTTAACTCTTCACTTAAAGAGGTTTCAGCAGGTAAGTAGCAGGCTGATATTGCAAAAACGTCTATGTATATGGTATCAGTTTAGTATGTATACATGCACATAATACTAGCTTAACTTAAAACTAATGTTAGCACATTTTTATTTCCTATAAAACTGTTCTGGTTTGGGTTTTTTCCAAGGTTTGGAAAACATTTGTGTGCAGCATTGGTTTTTGCAGTCTTTGAGGAGTTGGGGTATGTTTTCCTGAAAGAATATTCGTTAGTTACCTGGAAAACACTGGTTTGTGAGCTTATTTGAAACACATTCCCTCACTGTTGTTATTGCTTACTGTATTAAGCAGTATCTTAGCATTCATTGTTTCCCGCTACTGCGGCAGTTCACAGTCTCTTATATTTCAGTACAGAGAGAACAGGATCCCTTACTAAATGAGGGTAACAAATAGGTCAGTAGAATTGGAAGAGACAGGATGCTGGGACTTACTGAGGGAAGGAAAAAAAAAAGGGAGGAATGGAAAGCAATGCAACTTCAGTCTTATTTATAGACACCAAAGTAAAGTGGCTTATATTTTTTCCAAGTTGTAGGAAAGATTTTAATACAGGGCTTTAGCTTTTTGAGAAAGAAAGAGAAAAGGAATGGTGATGGGAGACAGTATTGCCTATTCTAAATTTAAAGCTGTTCAGTATTTTGGTCAAAGTATTTATTTGAAAAATAAGGGAGGTGACTTTAAGTAGATGCAAAGCAATTCCACAGAGAAAATGGAAGTGTGTAGCCTATTCCAAGAGACTGTAACATGAATAAGGAAATAACATTTGTCAACTTCTCCTTTTGTTTCTCCAGTTTGATACTGGAAGATTATTTGAATAAGGTGGGAGTAGAAGTTAGATCAGTTTTGATGATATAAAATTAGATCCTCAGGCATACTACAGTATCTGAGAAGCAAGAGATGTCCTTATAGTTACGTAAGTACATTAGAGCTGATTCTTTGTCTGCTTTTGCTGCCATTAAGTTACCATAAGCAGGAGTCGGCTTAACTTGTGCTCCAGTGCAGCATGTTGGAGGCAAGGAGGTGATGCTGGAAAACCTTGGGCATTGGAGGAAAACAAAACAAAACAAAACAAAAACAACCAATGTTGCTTTTTCAGTTTTGTGTAATGTAAAACTAATTTTGTACTGTTAAAACTTTGACCTGAAACATTTAGTAACTAAGCATGGTTTTAATATGCTACATTTTAACATGATGGGGTTTTCATCTACTTTGTCTGTTTAAGGCTGGATTTAATCTGCGGAAGGTCAATAGGCATATCAAGTTTCCAGAAGTGATAGACTTGGCTCCTTTCTGTATGGTTAAATGTAAAGTAAGTGGGAAAACAATCAGATTCTCCTTTCCTATGTTCTAACATGCTTTCATGATTAAGCTGCTTAGCAGAATCTTTGTAGAATGCTTGTCAGCCTTCAGATATTGTGTGTGATAATACAGGATAAGGTACAAGTGCAACTTGTACTTGAGTCAGTGTACTTCCACTGATCATAGTTGTAGTGCCTGCATGAATCTGTAATGACCAGCTTCCCTTTCATCAGCAAACAAATCAAAGTGAAGAGTTTGCATGCTAGCCTTGTTCAAAACTCAGTACCTGACTGACATACGTAAACTTTTGCTTTTATAGAACGTGGCTGAAGGGAATGCAAAAGTACTGTACTCTCTCTATGGAGTTGTTGAACATAGTGGAACAATGAGGTCTGGGCACTACACTGCTTATACTAAAATGAGAAGTATGAACAACCATCTCTCTGATCTTGTCCTTCGAGGACAATCTCCTCAAGGTAAGTAATTGGAAATGCTTTACAATTTCTTACTACAGAACAGTAACAGGATTGATTGCTTGAGTTTCTTGTAGTAACTTTTACTCCTAAATTCTTCCTTTCACAGCTTTAGAAACTGAACCAGTAACAGGACAGTGGTTCCACATCAGTGATACCCATGTACAACCTGTGTCTGTTTCAAAAGTGCTGAGCTCGCAAGCCTATCTCCTGTTCTATGAGCGACTGCTGTAACTCATCTCAGAAGCCCTCTTGTACGTGCAGCCACCTTCAGGTGGTCTGAAAGAAGGCAGAAAGTTGCAAATCATGTTGTTAACACGTTGGAGCTACTGTGTACAACTGCAGGAATATACTTTATGCTTCTCAGACACACTGACAAGTGGTTAACTTATACTTTTTCCACTGTTTTCACTACTTTTAAATAAAAGTATTTTCAAAATTACACCTTTGAGCTTCTATTGAGTAATTTGTATTGGCATAGACAAGCAACCACTACTTTTAGTTTCCTGCAAGTGCTATACATCTTAGTCAGCAACTTGTTCACTTTAAAGGGACCAGCTATATAATTTTGAACTGTTGTTATCTATCTCAGCTATTGTCTTGTTTCATGTGTATTTTAGAACTGGGTTCCATGCATAAGAAGCTCTTTCTTTCTACACATCGTAGAGTGAGACAAATTCAGCATAAGCTCTATTTCCACAGTTGGTTGATGTCCAACAGAGGAGCTCTCACTTTGCAAAGTTTAGTAATTTTTTTTTTTTTGCATGGGAACCTTGTGCTGGTATTGGGGCAAGGCTGAGAGCTCAGATCTCTCTCCCTTTCACTTCAGACTAGCCTTTCTGCACTGGAGGGGTAAAACTAGTCCTACAGTCCCTTGTAATTTTAAAGTTCTCTGCAGGCTTGGCTTCACATTGGGTTTCACATAAATAAAATCTTGGCTCCTCCATGCTGCAACAGCTGCTTACATTCAATGCATTTTTCACAGCAACCTTACCAAGAAAATGGGCAGTCTTATGTATTCTTGTTACCCTTACAGTCATCAGCAGTAGCACTTGCGCAGCTGACTATATCAGTATGCCAGTCCTTCTGAAAACTTGCTGAGTTTATTTTTCAGCCACACCAGCAACTGACTATAAAGCGAGCATTAGTGTAGCTGTTGTATGGCAGCCTTATTTAGGCATAAGATAGTTCCAGACTTGATTTAGCCTTCCACTCCCTTTTGGCTGTGAAATAGAGTAGCACTGGCAAGAGCAAGAAAAGGATTAATTATTGAAGTGGCTTGAATTTCAAGTGCAGTTCTCCTTTGAAGCTGCTTACTTTCCAAGAAGGGTCTTAACAGAGGGTTTCAGCTGAAGGATTCCAGCACTCTACATCATGCTAGCTCTTGCCACTCAGTGTTTATTTTTAAGGCCATTAGAATGAGATGCAGTTCACCACTGTCAGGCTGCCATTTTGAGAGCATGGAGACTCTTAAAGGGTGAGGATGAAACAGATGCACGTAACAAAATTGAACATTGGCATCAACCACAGACCTACTACCATACTTATTTCAATACTCCTTTGACTTTTTACACTCAAATATTGGGTAAAGAGCACAATTAAGAGCACAAAGAGCTGCAACAATTGCAGATGCTTTCCTGAAGTTACAAGCTCCCTGCAGCAGGCTCATGGTCAGTCTCCATCCACTGTACTGGGTGTAGGTGTCACAATGGTGGGGTGGGCTGCAGCTGTGGCCTAAGGGGACAGGCCAAGTGCACCTGATGCTGGACATGGCTGGCTCCCATGGACCCACTTGTAGGGCACAGCAGAGCCCCTCAACCAAGACAGTGGCACCTCGAGAAAAGCCTTGAGAGGAAAAGGGTGAGGAACAGCCCGAGGAAGAGCTCCAGGCACCTAAGCAGGGATCCCTTGCAGCCCCTGGTGGAGCAGGTTGTCCCCCTGCAGCTGCTGGACATCCACACTGCAGCTGTGGAGGCCCCCAGACCAGAGCAGTTGGATGTGTGCCTTAGAGGAAGCTGCAGCCCCTAGAGAGGAGCCTAGACCAGTGCAGGTTTTCTTGCAAGAAACTGCAGCTCAGAGAGGACCACACAGAGGCAGCTGTTCCTGATGGACTGTAACCTATACAGAGGATCCCCATGCTAAAGCAGCTCATAAAAAAACCTGTGCCCTGTACAAGGGGAGAATTGTGTATATGAAGCAACAGCAGAGAGGAGCTGCTACAGACAGACCACAACCCCCATTCCCCCTCTCCCCCCCCAGGAAGAACGAAGAGGTGGAGGAGCGGGGAGTGAAGAAGTACAGCTGAGCCTGGGAAGAAAAGGTAAAGGGGAAGGTGGTTTAGTTTTTGTTTTTGTTTGTCACCCTCCATCTCTATTTTGAATTGGCAATAAATTAATTTTCCACACACTGAGTCAATTTTGCCTGTGATGGCAATTGGCAAGTGATGTCCCTGTCTCTTTATCTCAGCCCATGATCTGTGTCTTTCCCAGTGAGGAACTGGTATCTAGCAGCCAGTGAAGTCAGCCCATGCCACCCACCCGCAGTCAACCCCCCACAGAGGCCTGCATATTCACATACTGGGAACAACTGTGTCATGCCAAGACTAAATAAAATGACAACATTTTAACAGTGAGTAGGTTTATTGAAGTGTCTGAAGTTCTGCACTCCATTGGACACAGTTCATAACTTAAAGGCAACAGAGCAAAACATCGTGACAGGCTCCGACTGGAATATTAAAAAAACTCACATAATCATGTCACTTAAGAAGTACAGTTACATGGTTCACTCATTTTGGTCTTCATCCCAGTCTTTCTTTCCTGATGGAGGTTTAGGGCCACCAGCTGGTTTTGCCATAATGATCTTGAAGATAATAGGGAAGTAGAAAAAGATAAGGTTAGAATCAGGCTCTTACCCCACCTCTTACTTAGAGCCATATGATCCTGGCTGTCAACATTCACTAAATCCATGCAGTTTCCCTACTCAGAACCTAAGCCAGTGAATATTATCCACCTAATTAAGACATTCACAAATTAGTTAGGTTTTTTTTTCTTGAAAATGAGAGAAGCTGCGCACTGATATACTTAAAAAAAAAAAGTCTTTTACTTCATTTTTGCATGCAAATTAAGACTTCAGTTAGTCTACGGAAAGGGAGTGCTTAAAGAGGCTAACGAGTGACTGATGTACAGGATGCACACAACAGAAAGCAGAAGAATTACCAGAGCTATTGTTCTGAACTATTGAGTGCAAACATCACACTTTAAAAGCAGGAAGTCCACTACTCCGACCACGTTAAAGGCTCGTTTTCTGCACTTGCTACAGTGACAAGGCAAAACTGAAACTGCGCTTGTCATCCCTTCAATGAAAATTTGGTTTTAGGAGTAGAATTCATTTGCAAAGGCACAAATACAAAATGTAGCCATCAGCACACATAAGACAGCTGTGTTACGTGTTCTCAAGAAACGTATCATCTGCCAAGTGCTTGTCAGTATACCCATGCAGGCACTCACGCACAGATACCTCTCTGCTAGAGAAACAGAGCTTACTGCATACTATTTTTCAGGCTCATCTTTCCAGTCATCCTTATCCCAATGTCCTTGTTGCTTAGGGGCTTTTGGACCGCCTGCTGGTTTTGCCATAATAATCTACAGAAATTTTACATGCAAATACATTTTTGCTGAAGTTCCACAACATACATAAAGTTAAGATTTCTGCATTAAGATTATGACCTCCATTTTCCCTAAAAATTGGATTTTCATGTAAAAACAATATATGAGAGAAGGTTTCTTCTGTTAAATTTTGTTCCTGCAAAAGTTAGGCTAACTTTCTGTGTAGTGCTCCGATGGAAGCAGCAACATTGCAACATCCCAAATTAGGACCTCTTGAACAAACTACCTCCTGACCTTCAGAAATAAACCATGTTTTCAAGTATCTTTTTTTACAACTTGTATTCCCAGAAGATTCACGTATTTTGCATTAGCGTTCTGCATAGTGAGTTAACAGTTTCAGTTCATCACCCAAGTTACATGTAAGCTTACCTGATCTACCCTGAGGACAGTTACTGCTGCATTTGTTGCTAGCTTGATACCCCAGGATTTTCCAAGGTATGTGTCTAGTACACCAGCTTCCAACATATCCTTCACAGCAGCAGCTTCGGCCTGTCAGATAAGGGGAAAAACATTATTCGATGCTTTCTCAGGCTTCTACCCAGCAGGTTCTGGGGTTTTCAAGGTTACAGGCTTAGAACAAATCCTCGCTTTTCTGGTATCATCAAAATCTTCATTCCTAATCCATTAGCAAGAAAACAAAGTAATTACTAAACCCTTATTCTCCATCACAATTCTCTCACTTTACCTCCTACATAAGGCTACACTGAATGTAACTGCTTGCTGATAAAGAAAACCTCATCACTACTAAAATTCTAAGAAGTTACTCTTCTAGACAGCGCAACACAGAGCTTCAATAATTTAAATTAATCTATAAATACTTCATATTGATAGAAGCACATTTAAATATAATCCTGCAATGCAGAACACCAAGTAATGTGAGAGATTATTTACCTCAATATCAAATCCAACATTTTTGTTCCCTTCCTGATGCACAGCATAAAGTTTGGAGATGACCTCATTAGCCTTTACTCCAGAGTTTTCTGCCAGTGCTCGAGGAATGGCTTCAAAAGCCTCAGCAAATTTCTTGATGGCATATTGGTCGAGCCCAGGACAAGTCTAAAGTGAAGTTGGAAACCACATCAGCATTTCAAAAACCGTAAGGTAGGAAGGTATTTTCCCCTACATTTTTTATTGATGTATATGCATTATACACATACGTGTTTTGGCATACAATAAAGTGTATGTATTTTTAGAAGTCACATATATATTTAATACACATATGTGTGTGTGTATATACATATAAAAACAAAATGTCCATTTGCTGTACCTCTCCATAAGATGTGATCTGCTTGGCTAATTCAATCTCTGTTGCACCACCTCCAGGAACAAGACGTTTATCCTGTGAAAAATGCAATAGAACTTATTGAGAACCCACTTCAGAATAAACATGCATTTTAAGAGAAATTTACCAGAACTTACTCACTCATTCCCAATGTCTTTCAAGAAAAATAGCTTATTTTGTAAAAAGGAAAATAATAATGCAGTGGGGTTTGTGTCTGGGTTTTTTGGTTCTTTGCTTACAAATAACAGAACTCCTAGATTTTCTTATCTTCTCCAGTAACTTGTTGGGAAATATCATGCAGGAAACCAGTCTACTGTACACTAAATTTAATACGTGAACAGGTATCACAAGGTGTTGGGTGGGTTTTGCTTTGGTTGGTTTTTTTTTTTTTAAATTAAAGGATTTTGTATATCCTTTGGCAAACTAGCATCCACTTAAGAACTTCCAGTCTTTTAGAACTGTATAAAAACTGAATAGAAAAGTAATCATCATAAATGAGAAGTGAGGACAACTCCAGGAGACAATCATAAAAGCACAGTCTATGGCTGTTTCTGTACTCTAAATCAATGTGCACATATTGGTATGTACAGAACACTGTCAAACAAAAGTTTAACACTTTTTGCATGCCACCTTCTGAGCAAATACACAAACTTATCCTTTTGAATTAAAAAAAAAAAAAAAAAAAAAAAAAAAAAAATATGTTAAGTCCACAAAAGTTGCTCAGAAAAAAAAACTCCAAAGAACTGAGTTCTTCCATCTATGAAGTCTATCTATAGTATGTGGAGGAAGCCTGTCTTGTCACAAAAAACACCCTATCTAGCTTTTCTTCTGTGCCTGGTTACCAAGAAACTGTCAGAGCTGCCTGCCATTAGAAAGTAGTAAAACTAATCTACCTTCAATAACTCGCCTCATTACTGGAAAACTGAGTGCTCTACATGCTAAGCACCATCTTTTATGTTCACTGTATTCACAAGGATGTCGGCAGCAATTTTCTCTACACAGCCTTCTCTACACCTCCAGAAGGCTCCTAAGCTGACAACGTAAATATCTGCTCCAGCCTTTGTAGCAAATGAGCACGAGCAGCATAAGTCTTGCCTCAAACTGATCCACAGCTCATTTCTTATAACAAAACTGTTCTGGTTACTTACCCTTGTGAGTACTTTGAATGTATTTACACCATCATCCACTGCTCTCTCTATGTCATCCATCAGATTGTCTGTAGATCCACGAATGAGTATAGTAGAAATGGCACCATCCTCCTTCTCTGTTCAGACAGACACGTGCATTACTGAATTCAGTTTGTTAAATGTAAAACACATACAAACATTGTACTTCCAGAACAGTAGCATGAGGAGTTCTACAGAACATACATACCATGCTTAAACACAACAACTTGTGTATCCCCAACCTCCGATAAATATACATTATCACAGTGACCCATTTCTTCTAGAGTAGGGGGAGTCTGGAAAGAAAAACAAGAGTTAAGAAGTGAACCTGCTCATCAGCACTCTCCTTTCTGCTCCTCATTTGAAAAGTCCATACCAGTCTGGGTAGGGCTGTCGCACCAACAGTTTTGCACAGTCTTCTCAGATCCCATTTTGAGTTCAGCCTTTAAAAACAAAAGCAGTCTTTCTAGTAACAAGTTTCCAGAGCAAATATTAACATATATGAGTAAGTATTCTCTTAACCCATCAGCATTTTGTAAATGAATTACACCTCTCACAATCTACTGCATCAAGTTATAAAACCCACTCATCTATTTTTTAAAGTTATAATTCTCTATTTTCAGGGAGGCTATGCAAAGACTATTTTCTAAGAATTTAAAAACAAGTAAGTAGTTCAAATAAAAGGAAATTTATCAAATTTCATCTTCTAGTGCATAGGACTTGAATTGATCTTTACAACACCTCTATAATAATCCTTCTATGTTATGCAAGACATTACAGTATCATGCTTCATTTCCAGAAGTTAAAACTTTTTGGACACCACCAATAAAGTTACAGCTTTCAATAAAGGACCACTTATTTCTGAGCGATGCGAGAGCTGCTGCTAGTAATTTGACTTTATGTTGTGCAGAATGTATTTTAAGGATGTACAAACATACTTTATTTATACATAAGATTTAAGGCCCACAAAAATGACAGAAAAGTTTTAAGAATTAGTTCTTCCATCAATATATTAGTGATGCACAGAGGCATATCTCATCTCTGCTGAAGCATCACATAAGGACTGTGACGAGAAGGAATTCTGGTAAAGTCTTACAGGCCTTTGAGGCCGCATCCCTCTTTACTAGGTCCACAAATTCTGATATTCTTGATTTCGTTTGTGCTATAAAGGCACTTAAACCAGAGTAACATTACCATGTATACAAGTAACTCCCCAATTAGCTGTCATACAGAGGTGAAATACTATCAAGAAACATAAACTATGAAAAAAATCAAATTGCAACTCAGGTTTTGTTCCACTAGAAAACCAAGTAGTCTGCAATATTTTGTTTCTAAGTTGTTTGAGAGGCAAGAGACAATACCACAAGTACATTTACCAAACCTGGTAGATCAACCAGGCGTTTATGCTCTTCTAGTACTTACCTGACTAGCATAAGATTGTATTTATTGGCATAATGAAGTGCCATGTCTGCCACTTTGCCACCTGTTACTACTACATTTGCACCACTATCAGCAATAGCTTTGACTTGCAAATCCATTAGATTTTCTTCTCCCTTACTGAAATTCATCAGTTCTTCAGCATTCTTTATAAGTACGGTGCCCTAGTAAAACATATACACTGTTAACGACATGCTTAGAAATTTTTGACAGATCATTTTGTCTCCCAACCTATGCATAAACCTCTGCTCATCCTATCTTATAATGCTGCCACTCTTCCCAGGCAATGGGGTAAAATAAGTCAAAAAAGGGCAGTTCTAGTGTTTCTAGACAACTTTGAGGTTCAGACATTCTAGCGTGCAGTTTGGTTCAAACAACCCAACAAAACCAACAATAACTCCCCAACCCCAAAAACCCTGTAAAGCAAAATTAGGTTCAGACGTTTTCTATGAGCTTTTTTAAACTAATGAACTCAGTATTAACAAAAATATCTCAATCACCAAGTGTCAAGAATATTTATAGTTAAGTCTAAAAATAACATGAACGTAAATAGTTATCTAACTTATTTTGAGCTTCTACATACCTTAGTTTCAGTTATCATACCATCAAAAGGGCAGGAATACACAGCTATTTTTGCATCTTTGACAGAAGTAACATCTCCTTCAGTTTCTTTTTTGAAAACCATGCCATGCAGTACTGAGGAAGCAGAAATACCAGCACCCTGAAAGGAAAGAAACGTAACAGAGAAAGTCGTATTATTGATAATTTGTTGTCAGAAAGCCGCAATACCCTTTAAGAAAAGCAGTCCTTACATTCATTTGAATGTAGCAACCTAAGTTTTTATTACACCACAAAGAAGTAAGACAAGCTGATTTAACAACGTCAAACACTGCCTTACAGGTTTTCATTCTAAAATTAGTTAGTGGTCCAGCTCAAAGCCTGTGATGTTCATTTTCTGTGCTCAACTTATCATATATTTATCAGTAGGGAAAAAAAACACAGGGGCAATTCATAGTCGATATAAGCTTATTCCAATCCGACATGCCATTCTGAGGTCTAACATCCCACTGACAAAAAGAATGCAAGATGAGACTTCTACATTTCCGCTAGCCTGGATCTTAGTCTCATCTTGCAAATGCTTCTACAACAAGGACGAAGTCAACATCCCTGCGTATAATTAAGTTAATGTATCTGATTTCATGTAAATGTTCCATATTAATTTTGTTTCTGAAAGCTGCTACTGGGCACTAAACAAGGAATGTAAAGAACAATTTTGAAAACTTATTATGCATGCTGTAACACAACAGATCAGAATAGAAAAGGTGCTTTCAAAGTTCAAAGATCTAAAAAAATTAACTTCAATTAAACTGTTTACTTTAATAATACAGTAAGGCTAGTTACTTCCAACTTACCACAATTTTGCACACTCTGATATTATCAACGTTGAAATGACCAGAATCAGGAAGAATAGAAACTGTTAGGGGGACAAAAAAAAAAAGGCTTAATGAACAAAGTAGAACAATGATATCATAAATAATACCTGGAGTTTTTCTGAAGTACTAAAATTCAATAGTTTGCAATGCCTGCCTAAATTTAAGGCAATTATAATCTGCTAATAACTCACATCAAGAGAAAACAATATTTTGAGAAAACATTTAAACTAGACATGAAAGTTTTTTCTTGGAAACCTAAAGGGAGAAAACAACAATTCAACATAACTACAGTTTTGCTTCCATTGTTCTGTAGCTGAGACTAGTAACAGCATATCTGAAGTGTAACACATCTTCCTAACAATAAAAAAGAGGAAGAAAGATGGGTTTCTGCTTTAAGAAGAACAGAAAGCTATTTCTACAAACATTTAGTAGAAAACACGGACCTTTTCTGAGCCACAATGCCAATGAGTTCAATACAAGAAAGGTTATACTCATTTCAGAGGTTAAAGCATTCCATCCAATTCAACTCGATAAACTAACCATACCTGTTATCTTACATAAAGACATTATTAAGGATTACGAGCAAATCTAGTCAGTTTTTCAGACACAGCCAAACAACCATTCTTGTCCACTTACCACAAGCCTGAGCAATAAGCTTTGCCAGGAACTGTTCATTGCCATATTGTTTGCTCATCACTGAAGTGTGCAACAAAGATGCCACTTCTTCAACATCTCGAAGGTTCTTTGCAGAACAGCACACCAAGTCTGGAAGAATTTCTAGGGCTTTCTTGCAAGCCTTTTCATACCCTTCAATTACCTGTGCAACAAACAATAAATATTCACTACACCACTTCATTATGCAGTCATACTGCTTATATGTCCTTTTCAAAGGGCCATAAAACATTAACAAATGTAAAAGCTTACAAAGGAAGCATGCAATTAGAAGCAGTAAAACACACACTGTTCTTCATATATCTTTATCTAAAAAAAAAACCAGTTCAGAAGGAAGCAGATGATTCACGATATTATGACCAAGATTACTGACCAAAGGCAATCTGAATTCAAGCTATATGAACTGTATTAACAATATAACTTGCCTCTGAGACCGATAACCCCATCCTCAGAAGGTCTTCTGCTAGCTCCAGAAGAACTCCAGCAAAAACAAGGACAAAGTTTGTTCCATCTCCAACTTCTTGCTCTTGCATGTGGGAAGCCATCACAAGCATTTTTGCAGCAGGATGCTGGACCTTTACAAGAAGTTACACATCTTGGTTACCAACATCCCACCAAGACTACAGCTCCAGGTTTTTCTGCGTATCCAGTATAAACTCTCTTATTTCAAATTGTATATAAAGATACTAAGAACGCACAAAACAGGAAAGGAAAGCAGCACAGATTGTCTTGTCTAACTTCCCAAATAAACAAAAGTAAAAACATGGATGAAAAATAAAAGCAATCAGAGAACTGAACATTTCCCCTACAACATGAATTAAACATCCTTGACATTGGTTCTGTGCTATTTTTACAGGATGCAGTGGCTTCACAATCAAACTCTGAACAAGAAAGGAGCCTGAAGTTTAGATCGTCAAGCTGAACTCAAGTGCGTAGCATGCAAAGTAGTTATCTAAACTACAATTTAATGCTAGTGGTTTTTTCTGCTTAAAGATCACACTGCTTTCCCTTTCTTTCAAATAAATGCAGTAAAAATGCTGTATTCTTTAATACAATTAGAGCAGCTGTCATTTTATCCCAGAAAGTAACATGCAGGACTCATTAGATTAAGTAACAGTCTGTAGATTATTTTTTTAAAAGAGAACAGAGACTTCCACGGTTATTTTATGTACACTGAACATTAACACAATGCATTAAGTAAGGAAATACTTCATATTTACACTATTTCTATCAGAATTCAGTAAAATATTATTTGTGTTGTGATACAAATATGAATTTGATAGTAAGAGAAAAACTTATACTTTATTCACAGGAGGATGCTGCTACATCTTCAGTTTCTTAAATCCCATTAACGTATTCTAAGCCAACAGGAGAACACAGCAACCACAGACACCGGGAGATTAACACAACAGCTATTTCATTCAAAGTTTTCCGAACACTATTGTTTACACACACCCTCCTCTAAATCTACAATGGTTTGGGGGAAGAAAAAAAAAAAAAAAAAAAAAAAAGGAAATCATA
>JAAGAY010138991.1:5348-100606 GCA_011801015.1 Ardeotis arabs
GGGGGGGGGCGGTGCTGCCCCTCTTCGCCGGCACGGAAGCGGCAGAGCTGCCCCCGCCACCCCGCGTCGGCCCCGCTGCCGCCCGAGGCTGCCGCGACCTCTCCGCTGGTCGGGCCCCGGCCTCGGCGGGTGGGTGGTGGCCGGGAGCGGGGCCGGCGGGCGGGCCCCGCCGAGCGGCCCTGGGCGCGGGTGCCCGGGCGCGGGGAGGTTCGGTGGTTTGCTGCTGATTTTTCTTCCCATCCTCTCAGACGAGAGCCGAGCTTGCACCGTGCACATGGCCAGTTTCTCCAGAGCAGAGCCGCAACAGAAGCGGGGTGAAAAGCTTAGTATTTAGGATGCTTTTCAAGTAGAAACAATAACTTTAAAAAAAAGAAAAACAATTTTGGTTTTTAGGGGGTGAGTGTGAATGCTTGCACGCGACAAGGATGCACAGACGCGCCTCGCTGCCAGAGGAGTGCGAGGCACGGCAGGAGATGTTCAGCCTGGAGAAGAGAAGGGTCTGGGGAGACCTTACAGCGGCCTTCCAGTACCTAAAGGGGGCCCACGGGAAAGATGGGGAGAAACTCTTTAGCAGGGCCCATTGTGATAGGACAAGGGGTAATGGTTTTAAAATAGAGGGAGGTAGATTCCGACTAGATAAAAGGAAAAAGTTTTTACAATGAGGGTGGTGAAACACTGGAAAGGTTGCCCAGAGAGGTGATCGATGCCCCATCCCTGGGAACATTCAAGGCCAGGTTGGATGAGGCTCTGGGCAACCTGATCTGGTGGGAGAAGTCCCTGCTCCTTGCAGGGGGGTTGGACTAGATGGCCTTTAAAGGTCCCTTCCAACCCTAGCCATGCTATGTTCCCAAAACCCTGTGGGCGCCCTGGGGCGTAGAGCAAGGACCTTGGGGACATCGTGGCTTTGCTGTTAGGACAGCACTTGCAGCAACGCCTCTTTTTAACGACTGATTTTAGTAAATACACAGCCTCCTCTTTTCTCGTGCTTTAACTCAGGTGGTCGAAGACCAGATTCGGGGGATAATCATCAGCAGGCACTCAAATAAAACGAGAGATACAAAAGTCTGTACTGCCTGAGTTGCCTTTTCAGAAGACTGAAATGCCCCACAATTTTTCAAAGAAGTTGAAAGATAGGTACCAGAATTAAGCTGCTGTAAGTGGTGTTGAGGAATATCAGTCAATCCAGCAGTGTTAATGTGCTGTTGTTTAATCTAGTGAAACTATATTGAAAGTTGTTACCAAAAAAAATAAAATGAGCAACATGTCACTGCAGTGAACGCAAATGTGATGATACGTGTTAAACATTCAACTACAGCTTTGATGACAATCCTGCAATTATCCACCGTAAGAAGTATAATAGAGGGCTCTATAATTGTCCTTCCAAAAAACACAAGCTTTTTTTTAAGTTTACTTGTAACCTGTTTACTGCTGTGCTATTTTGGCCTCCATTTTACAAGGACAGACTGCCATTTCATTTGATGTAAGATTGGCCTGATCTGTCTTTTATCATGCTGCTTCCTGAGTGCTGGTTTATCTCAGTGTACAGTCAGTGCTGTCTCCTGGGACAGGGGTGATCTCATCTAACTTTTGACAGTCGAGTGGAGTCCTTCCTCTATATGTGAATCTGTTGTCTAGACTCTATAATGTGTTGAGAGAAGTTGTGCCCTTTTAAGGCTCAGTCTAACAATCTGTTGAAGTACCTTTTTTTTCTGCCCATTTACTCAGAAACTTCTAGAAACTACTGCTGAGATTTGTGTTGGTTTCAACAAAAGTTAGTGCTTCACTGATGAACACTACAGGAAAAAGTGTGAAACCCATCAAATACAAATGCAAAAGGTGAAAGTTGCAGTGGATTTGTCCTCGCTTCGGTTAAGATTTTTGGGCAGGCTGTTTATTTCAATATAATGCTGTTCTTTTACTCTACTGGAAAGTTTATTTCTGTGTATCGGTCAAGCCAGTGGAAGAAAGGTCACCACAATGTTACGGTTTAGGAAAAATCCTTCCTGCTGTTACATAAAATCCAGCTGACTTTCTGGTACCTGAGAGAGTAAGAAGAATCCACACCCCCTACTCCCACCTTCTTCCTTCTCTGTTCACAAAAGATGGCCAGCAACGTCCTCCAGGAGCTTACCTGTACACAGTATAAAAATGAGCAGCAGCAGCAGTAGCTTCCAGACCTGAAAACAGGCGTGGCATTTTGATTTTAGAGTATCTCCTTACTTCTCTTAGATTCTCAGATGACAGCAAAAGGCACAGTATTTTTTCAGTCTCAAATTGACCAGGATTGAGAATCAGTTACATGGGTCCATGTTATTTCCTTAAGCACCAATGTAATAGTTTATGTTTATACTTTCCTTTGCAAGACTGTGAGGTAGATTTCGCAATGTTAAGGCATGGGGACCTGTCCAAAAAGTTGCTGAGATAATCCTGCCTGACCTCTGTCTCAGGATGAAGCAATAACCTTCTTGGTAGCTCAAGAATGCTACTTCAGAAATAGATAGCAAAAGACCTGGTTGAGTCAAAGGGAAAAGAAAGTTTCTGGATAGCAAGGTTTTGAATTTATAGTCTTATCAAAATTCCCTAGCAAATGTTACAATAGATTTGGGGTCAGGAGACTGTTTTTGTTTTAATCTGCAGAATTTGAGTTTCATCCGTTTCAACCGAAAAGAACAGGTATCCTAATAGACAGGTGGAGACTGTCTAGGGGATGGTTATATTCACGTTGCTGCCCTAACATCTCTTCTTCAATCATTCCAGCACCTCAACTTTTACTCATCTGGGTTGCTCACAGGTTACTGTGCAAGGCACAGATCTTTCTGATGGACTGTGCCTCTGTACTTTTTGTTTTCTAAACAAACAAAAGCAGAATGGCTTGGGCCTAAAACTCACCTACTTATCCTGCTATGCTTATCTTTTATAAGACTTTTGAAATCTCCCCAAAATTAATGTGTAATACTATGCTCAGTAAAAAATGTGAATTTATATAGCAAGATCTTTCTGCAGCGTGAGGTTTAGTTGGACTAGGCATAAAGCCTCCGAGTCCTTAGAAATGTGTTTATCTGAAATGTGAATGTGGGAGTGGGCAAATTGATCTTTGTCAGATGCGGGGAATTCAATGATTAGTGCCTGTCATTAGTGTATGGTTCTTCTACTGGGCTTCATCTACAGAGGATAGTAATTTGGTACATGCCTGAGCTGGAGACTACAGATTTCTAATGTTAACAGTTCGTGAGTGTTACCCACTGTGTTGATTTTTGCAGGATCTGGCAAAATCAAGTCAATTTAAAATCTTTTTCTGTTCATTTTCAACAAGTATCAGAGCTATCCCTATCGCTTACCTTGCATCTCTCTATGTGTTTAGCATAAGCACGGATCTTCAGCTGCTGTGTCTGAATGCCACTTCTGGAAGCTGAATCCCAGCTGTAAAGCTGGAGAGACTGTTCTGATTTTGCCCTTTTGAAAGTTCACTTATCTCAATTGCCTCCAACTCATGACTTCTTACGCACTACAGCAATAAAACCGCGAGAGGCCCTGGAAGCATTGGGTGTACCAAACCAGGCTGTAGCGTTTCACAGGAAGCACACTTGCCTTCAGACAAACCCGGGCCAGCCACAAGCTGTTATGTTTTTAGCTGCATCTGTGCCTGACCTTAAACAAAGAAAAATGTAGAGTTGTCTGACAAAAATGTTGTTTGATCCCCTTTCCCTGTCCTTTTCCAGTTGAGTTGGGTATTTCCTTGGTGAGGTTCTGTTTCATCATGACAAGCGAACACAGAGATCTTATTTATTTATTTATTTATTTTATTCCCCCTCTCTCCTCCTGGTGGGAGCAGGCATCAGCGCAGAGTTTCTCTACTGAAGATCTGTAGGCTCAATGTTGCAGCTCATCCTGTGGCCCAAAGAGTTTTACCTCAGTGCAGCTGGCTGCTGGCTTTCTCCTCACTTCCTTCCTGTAGTTGCACCTGGGTCAGTGCAGATTTTGAACCCTTGCCCTCCTGCTCCCTCTCGGTTTCGCTTTGGACCGGTTACACTGTGCAGTCTGTGGTCTCCAATGAGAGTCTCCAGGTGTTGTCAGAGCCATCGCTGCATAAAAAGAGTGCGCTGCTTTTCCCTCTGCCTTATGCCGGGACATCCTTCCCACCTCCCTGGCTGAAATCTCCTGCTGTCCCTGCAGTCATACAGATGGCTTTGAATCCAAAACCACAGCCTGAGGATAGACAACAGTTTGGGAATAGCGTCATTTTAAGATTTTCTTTTTCTCACCTGTCCCATTCACTGCCACATGTTCCAATGTGGCATGTGCTTGTGCAGTACCCCATGTTAGGATGTATTTGTATTCTAGAGCAACTGCTTGTGATCCAAATTAAGAAAATTATCAATGTTTGGGGTTTTTTTTGAGGAGGAAGGAAAAAAGAAGTTGTATCTTTTCAGCTGGATTAGGTCCTTGACATCTTTCAAGGTGTGCAGTCCAAGCTGATATGAACTAGGACTCATACAGTCCTGTCTTCCCTTCCACCTCTGCTTCCTGCCCCCCTTTTTCTTCTAATCCTACAGGGACCCATTCTGTTGGTTCAGGCAGAAAAAAAATTGTGTGCCATTGGGGAGGGGAGTAACGTCAGGTTTCCGTTGGCTTGGCTTCCTCAATCAGATCATTGCCAAATGCGGAGGGACCAACTCTGATGTAGACCACTTTCTGCAGGATCAGGTCCTTCCTGGGGACGCTTAGTTTAGCTGTGTCCTATCCTTTGTTTGTTTTTTTTCCCCTAAGCTCTCTAATTAAATAGGCTAATATATCTTGCAGTGCTGCCCTCGATATTGCAGAGGTAAGATACAGTGAGTGGTTTGTCATTTGTGTTTGCAAACTTTACCA
Organism: Ardeotis arabs; assembly: GCA_011801015.1. Lineage (NCBI taxonomy): Eukaryota > Metazoa > Chordata > Aves > Otidiformes > Otididae > Ardeotis > Ardeotis arabs. Next base: position 10,218 of record JAAGAY010138991.1, read on the forward strand.
TTTTGAGTTCTTCACTAAGGTTTTGTAACTACTAAGAAAATGCCCTGTTTCTGTGGTACTTAGTTCAGATTATGTGCTTGCCTTTAGCAGAATATTGTTACAGGTGATCAAAACTCAACTCTGCTTTGCAGAGGCAGAATCCACAACTGATCCTCTTGCATGCATGTGAATGCCAGACTTTTCATTCTGTGTGGTTTATCTTTGAATTTTACCACTCGCTTGTAGACCAGGCATGAGGACGAGGTAGTCAGGCCTCGATTAGTCTTTAGGGTATGATGATATTTTACTGGAGATGTGCTCCTTTTCTGTCCTACTCCCTACCTGCCAAATGCTCAGTGGATATATTAACATGCTATTAGTCTCAGACTAAGCAATGCAACTCCTTGATTGGTAAGACAATAAGTAGAGCTTATTGTCTTACCATGCTGTCCATGTAGGGGCAGGGCAAGCACTCATCTGCCTGCAAAGGCCTTGCAGACTTCAGAGGAAAAGATCTGTGTGAGAAGTTCTTTCCCTTCTCCTGTAGGTGATGGGGGTCATATGTTATTACTGAAGGTAGGTGCCTGATTTTCTACCTCTTACTTCCTTCGGTCTCCTTTCATCTCAAGGAGGAAGAGAACTTGGGATGGTGATGATGGGGAAGATACAACTGAGGATGGGGAGGAGTTCCAGTTCATTTGATGGTTGGGTAGTGCAAATGCTGTCGTTTTTAATGTGCGAAGAGCTGGCTCTTGTGGTACCATGCTTTTATATCGTCATTATACCTAACTCCTGTCCGTGGTAGTTTAGTCATCTAGATGTCCAAAGCAAGTGACAGATGCTGTACTAACTTTTTTTTTTTTGCTTCTTGGTAATAAAGCACCTAAAACTATCTTACTCTTCTTGTTTTTTATGTAGGAAATGAACAGACAGACAACTTGAGCAGTACTACACCCTTTATTACGACTCCGGAACATGAGTTGCAAGGTAATACTCCTGGCATTTCTGTTGCTGTTCCTCAGTAGCATTGAGAAAAGCAGTATGTATTACTGTATGCTTTGTACTTTCCTGTAATAGTTTGCCCTTTATTTTATTTCATTGAATTGTGAAGAGCTGTAGGGCAGGAGGGAGGTAGTCCCATTCTCACATCTATTTCAGGACAACTAAAGATACTTGAGGAACTGAAGAACAGTAGAATGCAACTCAATCCTCATATGCTTGAGTACCCCAGAGCAACACAGAGAGGAGAAATAAAATGGGGAAAAATATGTATAGAACTAGAAATACTTGCCACCATAAATTTACAGTTAAAAAAAGAACCACTAGCTCAAGAAGTCTGCAAAGCAAAAAGGCAAGACACTTTTTCATTTGATTTTTAACGTCAAAATGGTTTTTAGGTCCACCATGCTTGAGCTCATTGCTAAAGTACATGTTTATTTCATAGCGTAATCTCATTTTGACTGCATTAAGCTGCACACCTTTAAGCATGTGCCATGCAAAAAGCATATTCCTTTTTGCCCTGTACTACTTCACTCCATCTCATTTGCTGTTGGCCAACAAGTGGGATGTATAGCCAATACTCTGTTCATTGACTCACTCTGTCTTGTGTTTATTGCATCACTGACTCACACCCAAATTCCAGGCAGTGTATGTGGTGTCTTTTCGCCTGTATGAGCATGCAGTCCACATCCAGATGTGTTCCCAGGGTTGCAGAAGTAAGCACTCAGAACTTGAGGGAAACTCAAAGCTGTGTTCTGGTTCCAGTATTGGGCCAGTCTGGGAAAGGTTTAGCCCCAGGCATATCCATGGCTTACGGTGGTATAAAAGTCAACATATCCAAGAAAGAATGTGTGTTATAGCACACACCTTAATAGCCCAGGTGTGTGCAGTACTCAGTGGAGGGGCTAGTTGGCTATGATTATATCAGAGAAAAGGCAAAGTAATTCCCTCTGTAATTTCCCCCTCTCTTTTTGGTAGGTGGTATGAGGGTGTAAATTTGTTGCGTTTGTTCTTAAAGCTGAGCTTGCTCGTAACATGTATGCGATTGCAAAGAGGGTTGACCAAATTGTTTTAGGCTAGACTCCTCCAGGGGTCAGAACAGCAGATCCATTAAAAATATGCCTGCTTCTTGATTCTGGTAGCTGTGTTGCTGTTCCTGTAATCTCTGAGATTATGCACTTTGCTTTCCAGCCATGCTGAAAAGCGATAGAGCTTTGCATAGCACTAGCAATGTGGGAGGATGCTGTAAAAGATCAGTTACTTCAAAGAAAAGAATAATCACAGAATGGGCGTAGACAACAGTACAGAATGAAGGGATGCTTGGGCAGTGACGCTTCCAGGAACGAGAGTTACTGAACAGCCCAGTAGATCTTTGCCAGAAAGAAGAGACCGTTAACCTGTGAGAAACACTGAAGAGGGATGCAGCAAAGAGGACAGAAGTGAGAGTGGGAGAGTGCCTGAGAACATAGAAGTAATGTGAGTAGGAAGAGGAAAAAAAAGAGAACTGGAAAAGTAGAAGTGAAAGAAAGGAGGGAAGGACAAAACCATTAAGACTGACACATGTTTTACGTTTTAAGTCTTTGGAAACAAGTGCATTCGTAGAACCTTTTTTGTGTAGAGGCAGCATAAGCCCACAGAAAGGTGTTTCACGGGGCATTAGTCTGTCCCTGCTTGACGCTACTTCAGTATTTTCCTAGGATGAGCCCAGTTTGTAACAGGTGCAGCAAAATTAAATAAAAAATTGAGGGTCAGGAAATGTAACTGAAATAGAGGAATAAAAACTAGAAAAAAAAAACACCACAGTGCTTAGGTAGGTTAAGAAAGTTAGTGACAGTATGGCTGATAGAGCAGCTGGAATAGAGCATGACATGGAAGTGGAAGAGAGCAAAAAGAGATGTAAAGAATTCAGATGCAGATCATTTGGGCACTGCTGTGCATACAGTGTAACTATGTTCTTGCTGCACTGAGATCTGGAAGCATTTTGCAGAGGGATAAAACTGTCTGCTTTGGGATGGAATACTCTGCTCTATTCCCGCTTGTAGCCTGCAAGCACAGATACTTTATATGTATAAACCAGGTACTTTAATTATAGTATGTTAAAATGAAAATGAATAATATTTCTTTTCTTGTTTTCTTTTTTCCATGAAGACAATAACAGTTCATCCAATCTTACTGTAATATCACCCACAGAATCTACAGCAACATCTGCAGTAGGTACGTATCTGTTCATTTGTCCATTACTGTGAACCTAGAAGCTAGCTCCAAAGCTACCCCAGATCCTACCAAACTCTAAAGAAATAATCATCGAAGTGGGAATTTGAGAGAGGCGTTATCATTTTAGGGCTGGGAGGCTACATGTAAAACAACTCTGAAATGAAGTTATGCTGTTTTTCAAGTTCAGGTAGCATGCTTCATCAGTAGAAGCAATGACAATCAAAATCAGGAATCAAAGTAAAACTTCAAGGAAGAATTTAAAGGAGTTGGTCTTTTTAGTGTTCATTCTTTGTCTCTAAGCAAACTTCTTCCATTTTCACAGAGTAAAGATTAATAGGTTGTTGTGTAAACAGTGCGTATCTGTTTAAAGTTATTTCACAGTAAATAGATTTAGGGTATAATGAAGTCCTGGGGACTTGAGTTTCAAGAGTAAGACTTCACTTCCTTTTGGGTAAGACTGATGGCACCTTATACCATAGAAAATAGTCCTTATAGTGCTCTTAGCAAAAAACAGTGGAGTTGAAGTGAGACACAAGCATTGTTGTTCTAGCACTACCATCTTTCCTTCACAACTTGGCAAAAGAACTGTAGGTAAGAATGGTTTCCCAAGCAGCAGTCGTGATGCTCCAACATAAGTAACATGTTTACAAAACACTCCTTTGTAGAAAGAAGAAATAGCTATATTAGATCAACTAATAGAGTTTGAAAGTAGATATTTAACCTGGGACACAAACAAATAGTTAATCCACTTCTATTTGCAGTGTTCCAACTATTGGCTAGGTCAATGTGAGATTATTAAAAAAGGAAATTTAAAAAATTATTTTTCTGGAAGAACCTGCACAGGCATATTCCACCGCATCAGTAAAGACTGGATAAGAATTAACATTGTGCAGTTGTCAGTCTGTGATGCACAAATAAATGTTGTATCTGGGAGAAGAAGAGCTAGTTCCATGCACGAAGTGCGTCCTCTTTGTGCAAAGAACCATGTGAAAGCAGAGCAGAAATACTGTGCTTACCCTAAGATACTTTGTGTATTTGTGAAGTTTTATGTTGATCATAAGGTGCCAGCCATGTCATTCCGTTTCCAATACAACTCTCACTTTGTGTCTCTGTAGTTTCCACATAACCTCTGAGCTATGACACTCAGAGGTTGCTTGTTATTCATTTAAGAATAAAATACTCACCATAAAAAAAAAAATGCTCTACAAAGACCTTTTGATACCAAGAAGTGGTGCAGTTTCTCATTCCATTGCCTGCAGTGTACCAGTTTAAGCATGTCTAACTTGGAAAGTGGAGATGAAATATTTTTGTAATCCCCTTGTTGCCTTAGGGCCTTCCCCATGTGTAAAACCATTGTTAACCACAGGTATTTTCATCCACCCTGCACTGCAATCCTTCCACCCTCCACTGCAGCCCTGACTGTGGGTATCTTCCAAGGATCTGAGCTTTGTAATAATAGTAAAAAGAGGCCTGAGCCCTTTACTTTCGGGCACAGTACAAACCTAACAGACAGCTATGCCTTGTTTCACACAGTTTGTGATTCACATCCTTCTCTTTTTTCTTCTTTTTTTTTTTGTAAGAAACTTCATAGATTTTAAGACAATGTGCTTCCATTTTGATTATCTGTCTTGACCTCTTCAGAATAAAGACTACTGGATATATGTACTTAATTTTGCTTAAAGTCTCTGGGTTAGTTTTTTGGTTTGTTTTTTTTTTTTTGGAAGCCTCTCATGGCAGAAGCAAAAGTCTGTTTCATGCAGTCATTTTCCATGCAAAGGAGAGTATTTATTTTAAGAAGAGCATTCATTAACTATCCTTTTGTATGTTAGCACGGTGCTTACGCAATTTGAGTTGTGTTCTTGTTGAGTTAGAACACTAAGGAAGTAGCGCATGCTGCTAAGAACTCTTATCTTTATGCTATATATATGCTTTGATTGATGAATTCAGCATAGCCATTTAATGTTTAAACACAGGTAGCATACAAAGTAAAACACTTGTCTCTGAAGTTGCATCCTTTGTAAATAATAAAAATTAACTCAGGCAGTCCGGGTTTGTTTAGTGTGATGTTTGATGAAGCCCAGCTGGTGTTTTGGGGGAAAAGTAATTAGGGAAATAAAAGATAAAAGCACAGATGTTGTTAGCAAATGCTCTTTCATCTTAACTCTCTTGGTAAAATAGTACGGGTAAGATTTTTCAAAGAAGCAGAAGAACAGATTGGTGCTCAGTTCATGTCAGCTTCCCAAATTCTCGAGCTGCCTCAGATAGCCTCCCACTGAAGTTTGGAAATGACTGATGCTAAATACATCATGAAAGATAGGTCTGTAGGAGATTAACCAGATTTTACTCTTAATGTAAATGTTACATCACCAAGTGCTATAATCTTGTAAGAAGAAAGGATCGCTTGTAGGAGAAAAGTAATGTGCAAATTTGCTTAAGTTCCTCATGATAGCTGCTTGGATATTTTTTGTGCTGACTCAGGTTTTCTGTAGAGTAATTTAATGCCCATGGAATAAGTACCATCTTTGTGTAACATTGTTTAATAATGTTATGCATGGAACAATTAGCTATTGCTCAGAAACACAAGCCAGTTTGACACTCAGAAATCGTGGCTCAAAAAAAAAGGAAAAAAAAACCACCACGGCAAACTGACTGGTTGACACTTGTATTCAGATTTGTCTTTCTTTTGGTATCTTTTATCTTATGAATGCAGTTACCAGGTGTGGTTTCATGTCATATAACTGTAGATGGATTCCATATAGACATTTCCTTGCTTATTTCCTACAATGAGGAACCATTTGATATTTATAGATCATCGTGCCTTTGGGAGTTTACTTGTCAGTATTAAAATGTGCCCTGAATTTTGTCTGATGTATTTTACACATGCTTCATAGAGGAACTGAATTTCCTAATTGTAACAAGGTAAGCACGTGAACATAGTACTCCAACTGTTCCATCTCAATGAATGCTCATTTCAAAGTGTTTCCTAAGGTCATGGCAAAATGCAATTATAACATCAAAGAACAGGAAAATAAATAACGTGTACTGTGGGGACTGTGTTGTGCTGTTTCAGTAGTTTTAATGTTAAATGTCTCAGAAAAGTGTTGTGTAGGCCAGTTCCTTTCTGAATGCTTACATTGTCGTATTGTTTGGGGTTTTTTTAAGTTTTTGATGTTCACGTCTGTACTGGAAGCAGTGACACTGAAGTCTTAGCACAGACATCATTCTGTGTGTGGCTACTCACATTTTAAGCCACACTTACAGAAAGATTAATCTACAGAAGCATTTTAGATGCTGTATAAAAAAAAAGGCAGAAATTGACTATCAAGTTTACTGCGGAATTGAGATGAAACAACCTATTCTTCAGTTGTTCTAGTTTTAGACAATTTCAAGAAAACATGGGTATAATTAGATAATTGAATATTCATAATAAAAAGCCTTTGTGGTATTTAAAATTAACCCAGCTTGTGTGAGGTTAACAAAATAATACAGAAGTAGAGAGCTGCAAAGGGAGCTTTTTTTCCCTAAAGTTCCTTCATACATAAAAGCTATTTGCCTCATATTGTCTGCTTGGACAAATGCTAGTAGCATAACAGGCTCATGTTTCTTGTTAGTACCGGCTTAGAAAAAGAAGTAATTGTTCTTAAGATCCTTCTAGCTGGCTTCTAGAACCTTCTACTAAGGTTCTAAGGATTTTGCTATAAGTATCAATCTTTAAGTATCAATTCTTTAATTTTGCTACACAGCATTTTTATTCTGAACAGTTCATTGCTGTTTTCTGAGCAGCAAGGGGAAGTGTTAGGTAAAAGCAGACTAAAAGTTTGATGTCAACCAAACTTGTGAAACAGCATTCCAGTCTTTGTTTTAACCTTGGCAAGACAGCCTACTACTAAATAAATGATACAAGCCAGCAGATTTACTTTAGTCAAACTTTTACCACATGTGGAAAATGTTTTGAACCGTAAGTTTAACAGTTACACAAACAGAATTATCTCTGGTAAGTTTAATATACATGCAGCCTTAGTAAAGCCAGTGTTTCATTCAAAAATAAATTGAAGATTAAATCATTACTAAAATGCGGGGGGCGGCATTTTCGTGCAAAACCTGTTCTTATCGGAAAAGCTTCGTTATCTGAAAAGCTGAGCTCTTCAAATGGAAAGTTACTTCTGATCCAGAATTTTATCACGTTTTAAAACCTGACCCTTCTAAAAGTTACCAGATATTATTCAGGTTTTCTTTACAGCCTTTCCTTGTAACCGTTCCTGATGTTGACCCCCAGAAATCAGAAGTTGGGTCTTTCCAAAGGAGATGCATAGAAGGAGAGTCTGTATGCAAACCTGGATATCCATGCAGCAGCATTTTCATTGTTACTCTGTCATTCTGTTTGGGCATGATAAATGCTATCTTATTCAATGAGTATACGGTTTATTATTTTTAAGTATTTTTTGGTGTGATAATCACAAATAAAATTTTTCCAGGTTTGTCCACCAGTACTACTCATCTGACCAGTATCAGTCAGCCCACCAACACCACTACGTCTGTCACCCTGACAACTCAGCCCCCCAAAACCAACCAGACAACAAGACCCACCACAGCTCCATCAGTCACATCATCACAGCTCAATATTACAGTGGTGACCACTTCCAAGATTTCTTCCACTTCTGTAACAGGTGAGTTCACACTTCAGGAAGCTCATGAAGGCCTGTATACACGTTGACGTGTTGTACAATTGTAGAATATTTTGCAGTGGTATAACAAGTTTTAGAGTAGTATAACAAAGAAGGAAGGTATTTGCATGCTGAAAAATGAGAGCAAGTTGGGGTTTTTGTATTAAGTTGGCTGGAATAATGTTGCTCTGAGCACTCCACTTAATTAATAAGGATTCATTTAGCCTGAGAAACCTGATATATTTAGGAAAAAAAAATTAAATAGAAGTGGTCTGAACCAGCAGTTACCAGCAAGGAGATTAGCAATGTTAGAAAAAAGCCTGGCTTTTGAATACAACTTCTGTATTTGTTAAGCTCTCCCTTCTACAGCTTACTCAAACTTATCTCTAATACTGCCTTTTTCCCAGCTCACCTGTGGCTCAAAATATGTCTACTGGCTTGGTAGAAAAACTGGGTTCCGTTAGTCACATTTGTAGCAATGCAGTGAATTTTATCCCTACTGGAGGTTAGATTATGACTGGATGAGTCAGGCTTCATGTAAAAGTTGTCACATACAGTTTGACAGTACCCTTTAATACAAAAACAGTAAGTGTAGAATTCAGTACTTCCTTGTGGTTGACTGCTTGTTCGCACCACTTCATGCTTACACTTCCAAACAGATTGGGGTTGCTCACGTGTCAGTGAAGCGTTATTGGGTAGGTGGAGCTGTCATCAGCAGAACTTCTACTTGGCCCTGTAATACTCCCTGTGGCAAGTACAAATAGAGGTGGGCACACACGGGGTCTTTCTGAGGGGGTTTTGTAGCAGATAAAACCAGTTTTCACACAGAAACTGCAATGGCTTATCTGAGGTCATGTCATCTATGTCAATATTTATGTTGGGCTGCACAGCTGTTGTCGCTTGGAGAGTGAGGGTACAATTGCATGAGACAAGGTAAAGCAATCCAACAGCTCATCACCACCAAAAGTACTTTACTCCCACCACATAACTATCCTGACTGACTTGGTAGTTGTCAGACCCCTCTGCAGGCTGACTGGTTATGCTCATCTGGCTAAAAGCAACTTCCTTTTCTGCTTGGGTTAATTTCAGGCCAGCTTAATGAGCTAAATTGGCTCATGGAGGGTATGAAAAACACTAGAACTGGCCTAAGAAGGGCAGGAGCTGCATGTGTGGAAGGAGGAGAGAGCAGGGGGGGAAAAGGCAGGGGAAAGAGGGAGGTGGAGGGGAGAAGGGGCAGTCAGTCTTTCAGAGACAGCAAGCAGTTGGTTCAGGTCCTCCTGTGTTACCAGCATCTGGCACTTAAAAACAGAGCTTCTAGGTTTCAGTGTGCTTGGCTGGTATCTTGCCAGCTGATCTACATTAAATGTGTCTAGTTGGGTCTTTAGATGACATGTCAGTGGGGAGGGCAGGATATAGAGGAGTCCCTCGAAACACGATTTTGAAAGCATTAAAAAAAGGACCTTTTGTTTTCTTCTTCTCAGCCACATCAAAATCTGAGACTGTTGTAGCCAAAGCTTCCAGATTTGATGTGGGCAGTTTTGTAGGTGGCATCGTGCTGACGCTTGGAGTCCTAGTTATTCTCTACATCGGATGCAAAACCTATCACTCTAGAAGAGGCATTCAGTACAGAACCATGTAAGTTCCCGAGGGATTGTCCCTTGTCAGCTTATTGCTTTGTTGAGAAGAACAAGGACAAACAAAACAAGGAGAATGAACTATAATGAATATATTTGTTTAATGTACATTACATTAGTGTCATTAAGAGATTTAACTGTGATATTTTGTCTTTCACCACTTCAGCTTCAGTTCCTCATTATTATGCCTCTCTTCTGTGTGGGTTTTTTCTCTGATTGTGTTCACTGTGCCTGCTTTAAGAACTTTTCACAAGCCCATGAAATAAGAATTAGAATTAATTTAAGTGAATACAGACATCTGCATCTGAACTAGTGATATGAGACTGGGGGATAGGAGTCTTGTCTTGGATGTGATGATTCTTTCCTCTCCTTTGCAGCATTCATTTCTGAGAGCACAGTACCAGTCAGGCATCTGCGATTTTGACTTCATCTTGTATCTCACCCTTTTGTAATGAATCATGGAGTGGTTTGGGTTGGAAGGCACCTTAAAGATCATCTAGTCCAACTCCCCTGCCATGGGCAGGGACACCTTCCACCAGACGAGGTCACTCAAAGCCCCATCCAATCTGGTCTTGAACACTTCCAGGGATGGGGCATCCACAGCTTCTCTGGACAACCCATTCCAGTGCCTCACAGTAAAGAATTTCTTCAAAATTGTACCATCTCATTTGCTATTTATACTCAGCTCTACTCAGTTTTCTTCCAGACTTGCCTCCATGTCCCGCATTTAGTTTAAGAACTGGGAATTCTTAAAACTAGATTACTTTTCTTTTTCCTATTCAGTATCATCCATCTCAGTTGAGAAGCTTGTTTTAAGTGAGGTGACATCATTAGACTTGTTGGAATGCTAGTGTTTAGGCCTTGTGTTTTCTCTCCATCTTGACTCCTGCTTCCTGATCACGGAGTTCAGCCAGTCCCTGCTGCACGTGTTTACCCACAGTACTGTTTGAATGGATATTCTAGAATTCAGATCAACATATCTTCAAAGCAAAGGAAGCCTGTCGCTGAGCTTGTAAACTGACTTTGATTAGCTGTTACTACTGAGTATAGCTAAGATAGATAAGATAAAAATGCCTGAGCAACAGCTGATGTGAAAATATTTCCTTGAATGAAATGTGAAAGCCACAATGCTAATAGGGCTAGTGAAGCCGGAGGACAGTTGACAGAATGAAATTGCTCTCTTAACTTCAGGCTTGGCTCAGAGCAGGCTGTAACTCCAAGATCAATGTGCACTTAGCGCTTCCCAGCAAGATACCCTCTGTTCACAAAATGACTTCCTTAGCAGCAGCTGGGTGTCTGTTTCTTATGTTGACTGTTGCTTATACTGCAGAACATTAATTACTGAGTTTCTATTACAGTGACGAACACGATGCCATCATTTAAAGAGACTTCAGGGAAGACAGTGTTGGAAACCCATCACATCACAGCTGTTTTAACTTACTTCTGAAAGAGTTCGTTTCATAAAGATGATCACAGTCTCTAAACCTGTCTTGTGTATGATCCTCCAAAATGTTGAGAAGCTCTTCAAACATCCTGGATTTTTTTGCATTAGCTTTAATAAGAAGAGGAGGAACTCGTCACTTTGTAGAGACAGTATTTTCTTTTTCCAGTATTTGAATTTAAAGAAACACATATATCGAGTCATTTTGAGGTACACACACAAGTCTCTGAAATAGCTAATTACTAGCACGGTGGATCGCATCATTGCAATTCTAAGTAAATTCAGTTATTTCTCACATACTGCGTAAATCCAGTGTGTTCCATAATGGATACAGAAGGTTAAATAGGATACCTCTGAGACCCAGCATAGGTTTTGCAAGTGAAATGTTTTTTTCCCAATATTTTGTATTAAATTGTATTTATTTTGAAGTTTGATGTGAACTTTAGTTTAGAAATTTTGGATTTTGAACAATTCAGTTAATTTTTATTAGATGATAAAGGGACGTGGTTTAGTAACTGTATAGAAGGTGATAATGAGTACTTTCAGCTTCAGTCATTAGCTCACCAGTGCCCTGCAGAGAGTTTCCTTAACAGGCTGTACAGTGAGAACAGCTGCAGGAAGCATGGACAGACTGGAGATACCCATCCACAACCCTTTCCTCTAAATGGGTCCTTATAAGAAAACAGACTATGTGATCCATCACATCTTTTTTCTGGCATGTCCTAATGAAGCACGTGCAATTGAAGATAAAATAAAAATAGAAGAAAGTAATTGCGCCATCATAAATATGATAAAATATGAATTGAAATTGCTTCTAAAAATTTGTTTTAAGTTAAATGTAGCAATCATTTCACTCATGGTTTTTATTATTATGAAGCTGTTGGCAATGTTTTAGCAGCATTTGGTAAGCGTTGAATGTTATACAGAAAAATGGAAAATCTGTAAGATAGCATTTTAGAAGATAAACTGCGTTTTTACAGCTGTTTTCAGAAGTTGGTACTGCTGCACACGTGTACAGAGGTCTGGTCAAAAGCCCACTGAAGGCAAGAGGACATCTCTCAGAAGGCCTTTAGATTAAGGCCCAAATACACTGGGGTTCTGTGCAGGATGGCTGACGCCACTTCCGTATCACTTCTGCATTTGCACGGAGGTAAACCCTGCTGGCTTCAGTAGATGGGCTCCTGATTCACACTGGTGCAAGGAAAACTAGAGCAAGGATCAAGAAACACAGCTCTGCATCTCCGCACGTCGCTGAATAATCGTTCAGTCCTGCTCAGGCTCCACTTGTAGACCTTTCCCTGGTGAAGAGTTGGTGTGGCGGGACTTGACCATCCTGGTTACGGCTGGTGTTAGTCCATCACACAGGGCACAGACGGGAGGCGGTGACAGCCGAGAAAGGTCACAAGTGGAACTGCCTATAGCTCTGTCAGGGGGCTGGGATACAGCACATCAGGGGAAATAAGACGGCAGCTCTGGCACAGGTTGGGTTTTTTTTGTGAGAAATAGTTTATTCTGACATGCAATGTTAAAGTGGCCTTATGGATGCTTGGTTTTATTTCCTTTTTCACATGGAGTAGTAAAACTGTTGTGTTTGAGGCACAGCTGACTCCAGCAAGCCATGGCTTATGAGTTGTCTTAATAACATCAGCCATGCACCTGAAATGGGGGTAGCAGGGCTGTTTCATTTTTTACTGAGATTGAGGTACAGGGGGAAGAGTGATCTGAAGTAACTTTTGTGATTATTTTTTTTTTTTCTTAATTGCATTGTTTGGTGGAAAACTGGGTTTGACTTGAAGAGTTTGGAAACAATTTTTCTGTAAGACTGCAGTTCCTTACTTTGTAGAAATTAAGACAATTAAGTGCAACTCAGTTACTGGGATTGTCTCACCTCTGTTGTACAGATAAATAAAATTTTAATCTTTGGAGTTACTATATCAGTTTCAGCTGGATTTTTATTTTATTAGACCGTTTTATGCTTCCCTCAACCTTTTCCAGAGTCATAACCATTGAATAAGAAGTGTTCACTATATCTACTTTTAAATGCTAGAACACCAGATCTGGTGTATTTTTGCCCAGCTTATTTTTAATGTATTTTGTAATCTCACTACAATAAAGCAAAATGATGTGCCTAAGATTTCAGAGGTGTCAGTGTAAATATAAAACCTGACCTCCTTTCCGGTGTTTGGATACTGGACAAAGTGAAGTGCAAGTGATAAATCTTACCTTTAACTTTACATTTGCTTTCCAACAGTAAGTGAAAATCCAGCTTTAAGTTACACCGGTGTTAGGTGGGATGAACAGGACAGCGTATCATACTACCACCGAGTACCTGTTTAGGCCTCAGTACTGGGGGTCACTCTGGAGCACTGAAACAGGCAGTGGACCCGAGTTTAGCTGTGCTCTACTGTACTGAATAACTGAAGTAGTAATTTAGCATTCAAAAAGCCTGACTATGTTAACTAAACACTGGCACTTCGTTTCTGTAAAGAAAGAGTATTTGCAAGGGTTTGCCACAGGAGTCTACCACACTGTAGACCAATATGAGGTATAAAGCTGAGGTAGGAGCAAAAGACAGAAGGTGGGCTTTTGTCTCGTAGACTGGAGTCTAGCACTACCCCGGGCAACTGGGCAACAGAATATAGAACAGTTGGGAGGGACCTACAGCCTGGCCATTTCAGGGCTGACCAAAAGTTAAAGCAGGTGGTCCAAATGCCTCTTGAACGCTGATGGGCTTGGGGCACAAACCACCTCTCCAGGAAGCTTGTTCCAGTGTTTGATCACCCTCTCGTTAAAGAAATGTTTCCTAAATACAATTCCTTCCTCATGGCAGTCTCTTCCCACTCATTTCTCTGGGGATTAGTTATTCTAAAGGCAATCATAATTTTATGATCTATTGATATCCATTTTATGCAACAAATTTTTAGCATAAATAGCTCTTCCCCTTCTCTAGATTTACTAATGCTACAGTCAATCTTTCAGCTGTTCTTTACCTGAGTTTATGAATATTGTAAAGAAGATTCATCTGTTGATAGTTCCTCTTCTCAAGAGGACTGCGTATCTGTTTACCAGTGCTGATGGCTGAGCAATGCAGTTCATAGCGCTGTCTTGGTTAGGAACCCCTCTGGTGATACATCACAGAACTGCAGTTACAGTATCATGGTTTAAGCCCATCACCAGCATTCAATGGACTATTACAGCTCTTTCACACAGCCCCTGTCCTCAGTTTTAATCCTTAAAATTCATGAGTTTGTGCTTCATGTTAAAATGTATTATTTCACTTAATACTACTGGCTTGGGAAGTCATCCAGGGGCTACAGAACATAGCCGCCTTGAGCAGGTATCATCATGAACGTTACTTCTGCCCTTCAAACACATGGAGATCAGCCATATGACCACAGCTCAGGTCTGCAGCATTCTGGCCTCATCCCACTGGGCTTTCTTTTTTATACAATTCTTCTTTACCCTGTATTCTAGTACCAACTCATAGCCCTTCCAGCTTAATTGTTTTGATGAGGCCCTGCATTGAAGGTTTCAAAGCCATCCAGCAACATTGCTATGCTATATTTGGTTGTTTTGGTTTGGTTTGGTTTTTCTAATTAAAAAAAAAAAAACTGTTAAAGCAAGATCATGTTACTGTGATAATATTCAGTAACTTTAACATTATCCCTTTGTAAATCTACTTTCATACCTTTCCTTTTTTTTGTTCAGAAACTGTTAAAGCTCTTTTACGTACTCATGTCATTTTTTTTTCCCTCTCCCTTGAAGCCATGCATAGCATTCTTAACATTTTATAGAAAAAGATTAAAGCAACAAAATGACAATATTGCCAAAAGCAAAGTGGAACAGCATCAGAAACAACAGTGTCTAGGTAACTCCAGAGGTTAAGAATTAGTTGTGATATATGGAAGCAGATAAAATGAGAATGGACCTGTGCAGAATGTAAACACGTTCTCTAGACAACACTGAAGGTGTCCCAATGGGTGTCTGACCGAGATAGAAACCTTAAAAACCAGGAAAGTTAAATTAATTTAGGAATCTGCATTTGACAGTTCTCACAAACAGCATAGGCACAGGGACTGCCAGTTCCTGGTGTTGATCCTGCCATGTCTAAGCTTTAGCTAGCATCAGAATTTAGTGTTTGCTTCACTATAAAAAAAAAACTTTGAAGACTGGCTCAATGATTAATTTTATCCTTTGGTGTCAGGTCATCCCTATACTTCAAAACATCCAATTCAGTAACTCTAAAAGAATAAAAGATACTCTAAGTTCTTGGAGGCTCTTAAGTGTCCTTTTAGAGGACCAAGAGGAAATATATTCTTGCTCTGATACTCAAAATTTTGAGTTTGTCTATTGTTTGGTCTGATGTTCTCCACATCAAGTTTAAAGCAGTATGGAAACCAAGGTGGGGTACCTGGCCAGCACTGAGGTGATGGGTGCTTTTGAAATGCTTGTTAGAAGAAAAACTATGTATGTAACTCAGTTTCCTTGACTGGGTTCATAACTAAAAGCAACAAATGTCTGTACAAATGAGGTGCTGCCTTCTTTTTATTGTTGCATATATGACTTAATCTTTTCTGAACACTTTATTCTTCCCTTAGAACTGAAGCGATCTTCCATGGGGCAAATCACAACCCTGACAAATAGCCTATACTCCGTAAGCACCCAGTATTTCACTTCTTATCTGCCAAAGTAACACAGTATCAATAAGTGAAGTTATACAGATCCAAAAGGAAGAGATCTTTTTCTGACCAAGACTACACCCTCTAACATAGGAACTTAGAAACCTTTGGCAAGTTCTCTAGCTTTTCCCTAAAAAAATTTCACCAGCCCAAAACTAAATGTGAAGGCTACTGCTAGAATACTCCTTATTGTGTAATTTCCTGCTGTGTTCCTGCATACGTTGATCTCCTCAAACAGAAGAATTACTGACGCATCAGTTTCTTTTTTTGAAAATAGCACAGCATGATCTGCTGTTTGGAGTTCTGCTCTTCGTTGTGCAGGATGTATGCAATACCCCTCCCCGACTCTTCGCTGGAAGGGTCCCATGGCAGCAGCCATCAGTAACCCCTGTGATCGCACACTCAATTAGAAACAGAAACAGGACTGGTGATTGAGTGGTGTCTCAGGAAGTTTACTCCCTGCACTAGAAACCTCCGGAGCAACCTCTGTTAAGTAGTTCAACAGAACAGAGTGTCTTTTCGTGTCCAGAATACATCTCCTGCCTGAATTCACATACCTGAGGTGGGTCACTCTATGAATAAGTCACAGCAAGAAAACTGAATTCCCAAGTTGGGTCCATCTGCAACATTAAACGTGACACTGCATACCCCCACCTCCCTACACTACAATTGCCACGACGCAGAATGAAAGGTAGATGAACACACTGTTTAAAATTTCATGTGATTTTCTTCTGGTATCTTCTGGAGAATATAGCAAAGAACCAAGTTCTGAGACTGCAGCACTATGGAGTTACTAAACAACCACCAACTCACTCAGTCACAAAAAATAAGTTAATATAAAGAATTTTCTTTTATATCATGCTAATAGAGTTCCTAGATATTTCACATACATGGCTGTTCATTTCTGCGTATTAGAGCAGTGCTCTGGTATCGTGACTGGTGGCAGCCTGATCACGCGTGGATACCTAGGACTGCATGCCATCTTTGATTTTAAGAGCTCTGAGCTTCCCTGTCAATGCTCAAAAGCAAACAGAAGATACGCATTCAGTTAGAAAAAGAACACACACAGAAAAAAAAATACGTGCAGGTAACTGCTAAATAATTACAATAAAGCTTCATGGCACTTGCTTTACAAAACATACAGCTAGGTACTTGGGAAGCCAGTGTATCCTGCAGTATCTCAGACCAGTATCAGAAACTGCAACTGCTCCAGGCTCGATCCTTTGCAGATATGATAAGCTTCATCCTAGAAGCTGGGAACATTGCCTTCTATCTTCATCTCACAGCAAGTCTGACCACCAGACTCCAACGATACCGAAGTTCCCACCCTCTACACCCCCCAAGCCATGCAAACACTCTGCCAGCTCAAGACAAGCAATGCTGAACGCTGACATCTGAGAACATAAGCTGCTTGATCAGCAGAGCTGGGGGCGGAGGGGGCTGTTTATTGCTGTTTAACCCAGTCAAAGCTCTGGAAAATGCTTTCAAAGAGGAAGCGGACACAGAACAAAATGTGACCATGGTCAGCTGGTTCACAACTAACAGAAGTCACTTGATCCTCTCCAAACATAACACTATGCAGTCTTCTCCATGGTTTAATATTTTGCTAGGGTTTTGTTTGCAATGTGCTACTGATTACCAGTTTTAGTACGGCTTTCTTGGAACAGTACTGAGGAGAGGGTAGCTGCTCACGTGTACAGCACCGTAGATCGGGGCCATCACAACCATTATAGTGGGGAGCAGTGGAAAGCCATAACCCAGATCAGCCTTCCTGACAGAACTAGTTCAAAGAATTTTACTCAGTAGTTCCTAGATCCAAGTTCTTCCACTTCTCAGAAAGCAGTTCAGGTGCCTGGATGCAGGCAGCCAGTGCTGTTTGAAGTTGGCCAGGACATTCAAAACTTTCACCAACCAGGGCTGACAGGTATGTTGCAGGTCCTGAGATACCCTCAGGCATCACAAATTACACCGAACACCTGAATCCCTCAGTTTTCAAAGCTCTCTATATCCTGTTATCTGATCTGTATTTAGCAAAGGCCATGTTTGGAAAAACTCTAACCCCATGTGGTTCTAAGGAAAAATGCATTGCTTGAACAGTCTGACCGCTCCTATGTTTTTCCCTACCCTCTTCCCCAGCTCCCTGTTCAGGCTTACATACTAACAATTCCACACTCTTCAGGCAAGGCTGACTTCTCCAGCTCCTCCTGCAGACTCATCTTAACCTGTAGAAAGTACGCTTCATTCTAATATTACTCATTTCTGAGTCTAAACATCAAATTTCAAGTCATGTGCTTTACTTCATAACAAGCTTTCATAATATTTGACAACTTTTTTAAGTTGCTACACAAAAAAAAACCCTTTAGAAACATTTCAAAACTAGAAAAGCAGAAGTATGTTAACCAAAGCTGTTTAAAACTACATGCTAGGTTTGAAACATTTACATTTTAAACATCAAAATTAAAGGGAGGATATGTACATGTAGTAAAGTTGGACAAAAGCCTGCATTTAAAGAGAATTACAGCAAGCTAATCTACAGTTAAAGAATCCTGTGCACTGCAAGGAGTGTATGCCAAAGCATTAAAGTAATTATGGTGCCAGCTAATGCACAGCGTTAAACAGTGTTGCAGAAATTATGGAAGAAAGAATGAAACATAACATCAGTGTTGCTAAATTCACACTATAAATGTTTAAAGACAAACGAGTCCAGATTCTTAGACCCTTCCCTAACCCTCCAGACAGTAAAGCAAGACTTCTTCAAAATCAGGATCTCCAGGATTCCTTTGAAAGGGACTCTAGCCCAGGAGGCACTGCTTGGGGGTTTCTTTCACAGACTTAGAGGGGCACTTTTATTAAATTACAACTCAGATGTACAACAGGAAAATCTATACAAATGCCAAACATACAGCATCTGTGAGTGGAAATCTATTTGCTAGTGACAAAGATTTCCCCCACTTAACACAAGCCTTGCTCTAAACACTAGGCAACCATGACAGAGGGTAAGTCACTGCAGTGAGTCGCAAGTTACACAGCTCCCACAAGTTCTTTTTAATGTATAAACTTTACTACTTCATACATATGGGGTGCCCTCTTTTAGAAGGGATAACACATGGATAGCTAAAAGCCATATATGAAGCGACGAAAGCCAGTTACATGCACACAACTTGCAGACACTGGCATCCTAAAACCTCAAGAAATGCTGTTTTCAGCTCACACTACAGAGCATAAGACACCAAAATACTGTTAAAACATCTTATTGCTGGCACATCTGAAGTTTGAGAGGTCCACACTTAGGTATTAAGACATGACTGAAGATGACTGACAGCTACCCTCTCTCTGCCTCATCTCTAAGGTCATGAGGACCATTCCTGGCCAGGATTTCTACTCTGAAAAATCAAGACAGAAGGAAGTATCAGATGGTGTTAGGGGTTTTGTTTATTTCTTTTAAAATAAGGACAAAAATACAAATCCCCTACTTTAACAGAGTGAATCACCAAGCAGCACAGAGGCTCACTTCCCTGTTCAAAAATGAACACACAACACACAAAATTAAGTTTTATTGTACTTTTGCATGCAAACAAACTTTTGTCAGGAAACCACAGCATTCTAGTCACTGCAGCCTACAGGGAAAAACCAACAATGGGAACACAGTAAACAAACACTTATTTGAAAAGTAGAAATATTTTAATTCAGTCTTCATATAAACTATTATTAATACACATTACACATGTATCTAGGCATGAACAAAACTTTAAAAGTCCTGCTGTTCCTGAAGTTAGCCTGTTTTCTCCTCAAGTCCACAAGAAAGTCAAACTAGAACCAAAACACTAGCTGAAGTTAATTAATATTAATTATTAATAAACAGCAATCTTAATTTCCTCACATCCACATGGAGGAAACTCATGAGAAGAGTTATGCCAAGCTCCATTTTAGGAACTCAATCAGAAAGTTTTTTATTCAAACTGACACAAGGGCATACTAGTTAGTGAAACCACCTTCCTTACTCAGAAAGGAAAGCTACAAAAACTTCACCTCAGTATTGAGTTCATTCTATGAACAGAAGTAGTCTTTGGCAAGGAAGACCTAGTATAGTCATAATGATAGGGTTTACTGTTACACAATGGTGTTAGGGAGTTGATTAATCATCTTCTGTACCACAATTTTCCATTCTTAAGATACTGCTGGCTTAAACTTCAGCAGCTGAAGGATGACAGGAACAAAGATATTGTGCAAGTTTCCCTCCTTATGAAAGAAATGTACGAACTGTACCCTTGATTGTCCCCCTGCAAATAGGGCATTTTCTAAGGGATGGTGCACATTCTTTGCATACCACCAAGTGACCACACGGAATAAAAACAATAGAAACTTCTTTGTCCATGCAAACTTTACATGTTCTTTCCTCTTGCAGTCTTCTTAATTGTTCTTCCATAGGTAAACCTGGAAAGATTATTTAAATTTGTAAAGCAGCCTGAATATACATGCATTCTAATTAGAATACAGCCACATTCCATCTCACCCCTTATTTCCCTATCATGACTGCATCTTGTTCACTAAATATAGATGGCAGTGAGAAAAATAAGTACATTTTCCAGAGCTCAAAGTGGCATGCAAGGAACTATGTACTTTCCACTTTTGTCAGACAAACAGCTCAGGGATTGTAGGCCAACTGCAGTTCTTGAGATCAACCAATGTTTACATTTTAGCAAAGGCTGTACTTTCCTTGCTTGTTTACTAGAAATAGAGCACAGCCTGACTGGTGGAAGTGAGCTATATTCAGGCTTGTATACTTTTCTGCAGTCTATTAACCAGACCAAACTCAATCCCACATCTGACAAGTTTTTATCTACCCAGCTGTGGTCAAGCTACATTTTAGGACACCTATAATCCACTTTGGAAAAGCAGAGATGATGACATCTGCTGTGAAATGCTAACCTACTATTCACTGCCTAGTCTTTGCCAAATGCCTGAAAAGAGCTTGCACCAAGATCAAGCCAGCATGTGCTTGAATTGTCAAGCTCCAGAAAGCTCTAGCTCCTATGGTGCAAAAGCATGTGTAAAGCACAGGATATGGCATATAGCAGACAGACTTGCTTGCAAGTTTGCACATGCACTTAACTTTTTCAGACAAGTCCATCTTACCAAAGCAAAATGAGGGAGAGGGTAAAGCATAAAACCTATTTCTTAACCAAAGTAATGTTCTTTTTTATGTTGTTAGCTCTTTGTCCCATAATACACTTTACAGTAAGAAGGTAGAGTTCAAGATACCTGAAACATCTTCTGTGGGAACATACTTCATGTTCTTCTCCACTGAAATAAGAGAAAAAAAATCCTAGTCATTTGACTAATCTATATTTGAACAACATCTAATCTTTTTTTATCTTTAGGTTGCTATGACAGCACTTGTTAGAATTCTATAGCCTTATATCCTTCATAAAAAAAAAAGAAACGTACCAAATAAATCTTTGTACAGTACAGGGTCACAATCTCGTAGACAGTTTCTGAATATGCTGGCTGCTTCATTTCCTTTCACTAAAACCGTATCTATCAGTTCCCTTGCTTGCAGTGGTGTCTGAGTCTTTTGCTTAATAACATCATGCTCAACCTCTGTTATCACTTTAGCTGATAGTAAACTCCCGAGGATTGGAAGTACACATGTTAAACGTTGGAATAAAGCCATTCGATTCCTCCGGATTAAAGACAAATCATCTGGAATGCAAAAGGGATTAGACGTTTGTTAGGAATATGCTACTCCAAGTTGCATTGCTGCTTAACAATAATTGGTACATTCTTTAAACTCTGCTGGAAATGTTCACTTACTACACATCATCAATAAAGACCTCAGTAAGTTCCAGTGGTATTCATGTAAGAACAGACTTAAGAAAATCACATACAAGCAGCTTCTGAGCTGAAGCCTTTTCACCAATAAACCTTCTGCTCCCATCTCTAGGTTAAGTTATCTGAGGGGATCTTGCCTAACTTCACACTAGAAAGACTTAAGTTCTCTGCAGAACTGCAACGAAAACACAACACCCCTATGTAACACCAATGCTAACTCACTAGCAACCAACAGGTTACCTTTAGTCAGTGCCAGCCAAATTCATGACTGTGATGTAGATAGAATCAAGCTTTTTCAAGAGGTGTCCAACAGAATTATGTGCAAAAAAAAAAAACAGAAGTACAGCACAACCAGACTCAGGAGATTTTTTTTTAAATAGTCTATCACAAACAACAACAAAAAAAATAATTTGCATTAAGATTTAATGGCTGAACTCATCTCTGCTTTTTTCATAAAACATACAAGTAAGAAAGAAGCAGTCTTAACTCAGTTTATAATTGAGAAGCTTCATTACTGCTTCACAGACTCAAAAATAGTAGGGTTTATGGCCTCTTCTAGGAGGTAGATATGGTGGATCACCTGTTCAAGTAGCTTAAAGAGCAGGCAAATTTGGAAAAAAAAAAATGAGTAGCATGTGCTAAGTAAAGTACTTTTGTTCCATTTATTTTAACAGCAATATAAAGGCATATAAATTTTAAATATATGGCTTTGTTCCTGTGGAGAGAATCAGGTTGTTCTGAACCATTGGCATCTGTATGAACCATCCTCCTGAAAGGGAATGAAACAACTGCCAGACTGCTAGTTCCATACAAATACTCTGACAATGCTTTTACAGAAGTTGATCCCAATGGCAATTAAATTACATCACTTTGTGAATAAAAAAAAATAATAATTTAAAAACTATACTTAATACAAACCACTTTGCTTTCACTTTTATTCATGCCTCATGCATACCTGATGCCACTTCTTCAAATTCTCTCTCTTTCTCTTCTTCCCTCTTCTCATCTTCAGCAGTGAGCAGGTCAGACACGAGATCATTAACAGTCTTGTAGTTTTCTCCAGTGGCCAAGATTTTACTTTGCACTGTCTGCTTTATTAGCCTTCTACTGAATCCCATCTCCAAGGCAGCTTTAACCACAGGCGTGTTCATCATGATTGCATCTTCTGAATGACTCTCTCCAGGTTCAAAACGAATAACTGATCAAAGAGGAAAACCACCATGTATAACAAAGAACAAGATACCTATACAACCCAGAAGTTAGACACATCAACATTACCTATGCATATGCATAAATAATATAAAAATAAATAATTAGCATTTTAAAGTGTCAACGGTTAAATAAACTTTTAAAAGTAGTTAGTTTTAGAATGGAAGCCAGTTACATAGATTCAATTGGATTGAATCTATGATAAACTTCAATCCATGTCAGGCCTTCACTAAAATCCAGAGACTACAAAGAATTCCATTGTGTCTTAGCAGGTTTATTTATACTTAGTCATTTCTAACTTCAGCCTTGAAAAATGTCTCGGGGAAAACCCAAATTCAGAGTTTATAGTACAAACAATTGTTCTATTCCAGCTCTTGATCAGTATTTTCTATTCAACTTACTAAGCACCAGCCACATGGGATCCTGACCCATTGTCCTCAACCAGCAGGAACTATGATGTATAACCCACTTACCCTCTGGGGGGGGTTATTTCTGCCACAACTAGAGTGCAGCTCAAAAAGACTTCACTTTATCAGCTCGTCCTACCCTCCCCTTGACCACTGCTGCTCAATTCAGAGCATTTACCTTGCTATGTGCCCAAAAATGGAGTTGCATAACTGCATAGTCATGACACCCTCTAGCAACTGTTCCACCAAGTTCAATACCATAGGTCAATTTAATAAATGCCAAATTGACTTGTTTTGTTTAACCCAACCGTGAAATGAAAAACCACACATACAGCAGATGCCAAGCATTAAAAACTAAAAGTCTTATTACGAGCTGCTAGTATGAAAATAAGGAAAATGAAAGCCAAGATCTCTCAAGGGGCTTCCTTGAAGTTTGTCCATATAACATCAAAACTACCTAACTTTTATTGTTAGTTAGAAAATCCTTATAACATTGTCGTTTCCAAGAAAACCTAAGAATTTTAAAGCAAGTTAGCTTTGGATAGCAAATCATTAAGCTTGTAAAATGCTGAGGAAGATTAAAAACATGCTTTAAATATACATACTTGGAGGATCAATGTTTTCATCTACAGGCATATCAGAGGTTGACAAGAGCTGTGGAACACAACAGAACTACATTAGTATCAAAGTACTGCTTTTCCCCCTACATACCTTTCTAACACATTCTTCCCTCCTCAATCATGCTAAGCTTTTTATCTGAATGGTACTCGTTAAGTATTTTACATGCCGTTATACAAGTCTGCAAACTGTGCAACTATATAATCAATATAAAGTTAGTGCTGACCACTTCCATGAAGAGAAGTTTGGCTTACTCTTGGCAGAAGCATTACAGATAGAAATAATTGAGGCTATCCATGACTAATTACTGAAATAACAATTATTTATCTGCATTATTCACTGAAACTTACATAATCAGAATTTCCCTCTCCTGCGGGATCTCATTGCCTCATAACACTGTCCATAAGTAATCCGTACCAGTTAAACTCTACTAGTCCAAGTCCCTTAGCCATGGTTCAGCACTGGTTTTACTTTTGTGCTCATTAAGAGCATTTATCATGTTAGAAACCTACTAGAAATACATGCAGAAATGAGGCAGAAGGATGGACCAAACTGCCAAAAATAACATAGCACTCTTCGACAAGGGAAAACAAGTTACAGAACAGTAAAGTTTACCTGTTCAAGAAGATGGGGGAACCTGGCCTGAATTTGACTTACAAACTCTTCTCCTTTTACACGAAGCAGATACTCACACCTGAAACATTGACAGAAGTGTGCTAAGTTATATTTTCTACTTGGCAAATTAAAAAAAAAACAAAAACAAAACAAAAAACAAACAAAACACCACCACAAACAGAAGAATGAAGCAATCTACAATAACAAAGCATAACTTAAATACATGTTTCTTTCCCTTCTGAAGGGAAAGAGTTCTCTTAATCAGAAGCCTAGTGTCTGGTGATGCTTTGATAAAGCTTTTCTGTGACCTTCAGCAGTCAGCAGTCAGGTATACAAATGCAGCAACTTTACGTTATGCTACCACTTCTAATCAAAACAGCACGTCATGAGAAATGATACAGCATCACAACAAAGTGCAGTGATAAACTGTTTCTATCTCGCATCTCACCATTCTTATCCCCTCTCAAATCATTCAAAAGAAGTTAACAAAATTTAAGACCGCTATCAAAGCCAGATCTGCTTCACTAATGCAGAGTTACATCTCTTAAGTATATTTATGGACAAGGCGTAACATAGAAGGAAACAAAGGTGTCGTTTAACTCTACATACATCAGTAGTCCAACAATAGCTGGTAAACCGCCCGTGAAAGACTAGTTGGAGATCTACAAAGTGAAGGACTATTATTAGCTTTCCTGAAATGAAGTGCAGCTATTTCTGTCATTAATGTACGTGGAGATTTCCACAGGCACAGACACCGATTAGGTATGCAATTGACATTGAATTACGTGGGACATTTTAAAAAGTTATTTCTGTCATTTGTCCAAGAGACACGTTAAGCAACTGCTGAAACCTTCTTCACAAGCCTTTCCACACCTAAGAAACTAAACTGCACCTGCTGAAAAACTACTTCAAGAGCACTCAGCATGGGTACAGAACTAGACCAAGGGAGTTAGACGCTCCCTCTACTTCATTTCTCAACAGCTTTTGCTCTCCTCAGTCTGCTTTCTGACTGCTTCTCCTAAACAAGTATGCTCATTAACAATGCAGCCTCACTTGCTAATAGCGACTTGGGGATAAACACAGCTTTTAATTATAAAGTGGAAAGCATTACATATCATGCTTAATGAACAAATGTTTTAATTAAGGCCACCTTAGCACTTCAGAGCTTTTAAAGAGAGGTACGTGAAATACATTCAAATAGAAGAGTGAATTTGTACATCATATGGTGAAGTTAAACAGAACTATTAAGTAGAGTACATATCTGCCAAAATTAGTAGTATGTAAGGATGTGAACAAATTATGATAAAGATTTTGCAAGTTACCTTGGAAACCACTTTGCATGCTCAATCCATGGATCATCTCCAGATTCCCAGCACCTTAACCCACCATCACAGCAAAAACATTTGACATCATCGTTGCGGCCTTTAAAAAAAAAAAAACAAGGCAAAATATCTAGCAAACATTCACACAATTTACTTCAAAGTAAATGTTGACATACAAATATGAATAAAATTGGAGATGTCAGTTTTTCTTACCTACATAGTAAAAGCCAGCGTCTGCAAGCTGTTCAGGCTGAACTGGAATTCTAGTCGGCCAATTTATGAATGTTTTAACACGTGCTTCATGGGTTTGCATGCTCACATTTGAAACATTGAAACTTGGCTGGTCTCGGGTAAGGCTTTTCACAAAAGAGCAGTTAGGAAAGTGTCTCCGATGCTCTGACATCGCATTATCTTTCGGTTCCCAGTTACTCAATTGACCACCACAGGTGAAACAAGCAACTTTGTCTGCTGTCCCCAAGTAATAAAGTCCAGCCTTTGCCAGATCAGTGGGCGAGAGAAATGCCAGCGGCCATGAGCGGAAAGTGCGTAGTCTAGCATCTTCTGTACTCATAGAAGGATTGTGAAGTTTAGGTCTCAAAAATGAGAGATCATCAACTGCCCTAGTAGTTATTGGGTCTTGAGGGAAACTGGAAAAAGAGCCACTGAAATATCCAACTTGTTCTAAACTTGGAGAAAGTGTTATGGAATGTAGAGATGGTGAGAGACTGTTTGCAACCATAGGGGAAAAGGCAGAACGAGAGGACAGTCCGAGGTTGTTAACTGAAAGCATGTTTTGAACAAAACTGCAGCTAGGATACAGCTGTTTATGTTTTTCCATAGCATTATCTCCGGGTTGCCAGTTGTCCAATGTCAAGCCACAACTGAAACACTTAACTTTATCTTGCACACCAGTGTAATAAAACCCAGCCCGGGCAAGACTCCGTTCCGACACCGGCATGTTGACAGGGAAAGTAGAAAACGTCGACATTCTGTAGAGTTCACAGGATAAGTCATACTTCAGTTCACCACACAAAGCACTCTGCTTCATGATGCTAGCCAAGAAAGGGCTATTTTCCATTATGTTCATAATGGACTATTTTTGGAAGAATGGGACAAGTCTTCCTCTGGGAGGTAGTTGTGTGCATTAAAGGCAATTTGGAATAACCCCTGCCTGTACACAAGTAAGAACCTGAAAGTGAAATACTTTAATGTGCAACTTTGAATACATATGCGAATAGAATTAGCCTCATGATTAACAGCCTTTAAACATTTGGGAAGTTCTTGTACTTTAGTTTACACAACTGCTTTCAGTGCAAAATCCGCCCTATCCCATTTTTGACAATTGAAGAAAGCATGTCAAAAAGGACTTCCCCTTGAATCATATAGGCATCACATGCCTTCCTTGTACTGTGTATCTGGGAGAGCAGTATCAATTTGTCAGGCTAGCGGAGGTGGGATCCAGAGGGGAAAAACTTCAAATGGGTTTATCAAAATCCTTCGTCAATAAAGAAACTAAAATTGGGGGCAACTAAGACGACATCATTTTTAACCAGAACATATCTTAAGTGATTCAGAACTATTTCACCCTAGACAGTTGATAAAATATGTAGCTTATACACATGTATAAAATTTTAGTTTGTAAACCTCATTAGAAGGCTGAAAATAATGGTTTATCAAGCTCAAAAGGCATATGAAAACAAAGCCCCTGAACTGACATTACTGAATTGATCTAGTATATTTGCTGCTACTAGGCCTCCAAAAAACCCTCAGCTTCTGCACAGTGTTGTAATAATTGTTAAGACTAAAAAACTTAGTTTATACTCAACTTCACATATATCGAGTATTCAGCTAGGAGACAAACAAATCCTACACACTGTCTCTGACAAGGATGAACTTGTTTTACTTAACAAGCCTGGAAGAGTCCCAGGCTTTTCTGTCTATAATATTGTCAGCACAGACTGAACAGAGCATTTCCATTTTAACCTGGTGCCTTAGTTACAAGTATACAGTTATCAAATTTAAGATAAATTAATTGCCTTGTGTCGGGACATTCTAATGCTTTATAATGTTGAATTAAGTTTTTTCTGTATGCCATGTTCACAGCATACAGAAGCAAATAGAATCCTCAGATTAAAAAATAATTTTGAAGCCTTAGTTTCTTTATTTGTGCACAGAACTACCTCCCAGAGTTCAGACTGAAGTCCCTTCTAAGGTGCCTACGCCTCCATATTGATAGTGATTGTTCGCAAGAAGAAACTGTAAGTACGGATAGTTTCAGTCATTTAATTCTTTTGAGTGGAACAAAACCTGTAAGGAAGAGAGGATTGTTTCAAACTACACAAGAAGAGCTGCATGTAATGTCTATATAAACAGAAACTGCACAAACTGAAACACTAAAATCTCAACATAAGCTAGAAAGTTTCAGAGAGTCAACCTCACATACTGTCTCATGGAGTGGATTTTACACAATTTCCCTGTTACTGACACATATGCAAACCTGTTTAATCCATAAGCAGAACCTTTCTGGGAGATGGATGAATCAGGCTCCTTGATCATAGGCTGTATAACTAAAGGTAAGATCATATACTAAAGAAGCTACATCCATTTAAATTGATTTAAGCCTGCAGACTCTCAAACAATAATGATCCAGTTTTATTACACTTAATTTAAGAGTACTGAAATTTCTTATTTAGGTAAATCCAAATATACTTGAAGCACAGGACACCAGCAAAATTGAACTTCACCAAAAATTACAGGTAAGAGTAAAGACAAAGTTCAAACATTTTCAAATATACAATTTTAAATTTATTCATATATATATATATATGTATACACACACAGCAGTCTGTTCTACAGTATCAGTTCCTAAAAAGTCCTTGCAGAAAAGAGTCAAAACAGATATATTTGTCACAATGACATAGCTGTAGAAAAAACATCTACTGGAACGCAGCAGAGCATTTCCTACTCATCTCAATAGCTCTTGGTAACTTGTTCTTAATACATACGGTCACACTATTACTACTACTACCACCTTCTTAATCACTGAGGACAAATGCCACATCAACCCACTCCTGTAACAGAGATGGTGGGACGAAGCTATCAACGTACATGAGCAACAGTAACCCAAGAAGTTAAGCCAATTTCCGTGCTGGACAAAGTCTGACACCTCAGGGTAAATGCCAGGAATATCAGAGCAAACTGAGATCCCGATAATCCTAAAACATTCAGGATCACTTAAACCTGAGAACCTGCAGTCATTTTCTGTCGAATGCTCTTCCTCTAATATTATCCTCCACTATAGCCCTGAGCAGCCTCGATTTCCAGTCACCCAACTCCTCTTAATCTCGTTTTCTTCTTCCATTACCCCGCAGCAACACTGAGACATTGCTTGAGCCCAAAGAACTAATACTTCCTTTAAAGCACTGCAAACTCAAGACTCAATTTAATATCCTTCTGCTCTCGTGTCATAAGCCAGGCCAAACAAATTTACGTTCTAAACACCCTTCGCCGAGTTTACAGACCTTGAGGACCGAAACGCGGCCGGCGGGGTCTGTGCGCGGCCGCACACTCTCAGCCACAGCCCCACGCTCCCCCTCGCCAGCTTCCCCCACTCCTCGCCAGCCCCCTCGCTCCCTCCCCGGCTCAGCAGGGCCCTGCTCGCCGCCACCCCACCCTCCCACCACCGCCCCGACCGCGGGTTGCTGGGAGCCGTCCCGGGCCTCCCGCAGGGCCCAAGCCCCGCTCCCCAAGCCTACGCAGCAGGGCCGCCGCAAAGACGGCGAGCAGCGCCGTCCCGGCAAGGCCCAGCAGGCCGCAAGCAGGCCGCAACCCGGCCCCTACCCGCAGCCCTCCCCGCACTCACAGACTCCGGTCAGGCCCCCCGCAGCTCGGCGGGCCCGGGGCGCGCTGCAGACTATATGCGGTGCCCGTCAAGGGGCGGACTGGGGGGGGCAGAGGTGCCCCCGGCCGGCACCGCCCCTGCTCCGGCCGCCGCCGGGCGCATGCGCGGCCTTAACGGCGAGGGCGGGCGCGGCCGTCTCTCTTCCCCTCCCCCCTGCGGCGGCCGCAGGCGGGGAGCGTTTCCAGGGCCTGGCCGTGCCGGAGGTCAGGGGGAAGCCCCGGTGTCAAGCGGGACGTTGGGGATTTCCTCCCCGCAGGGGCCGGGGAAACCCGCTGGGACAGCGTGCTTCCTGACGGCCCGGGGGATTTCCGGCCCCGCAGGCACGGCGCCGGGGCGCCGGGACGGGGAACGGCCGGAGGGGCCGCGCCTCTGCCGACGGGACCCCGTGCGAGCCCTGAGGGAAGCGGGCGCGGCCGCTGCACCGACGGCCTTCTCGGGTGCCTCGGGTGGCGGCTCGGCTCTCGCCGGCGCTGCTCTACCCGCAGCGGTCGGCTACAGCCACAGCCCGCTTCTGCGGCTCTGCTGCCCTGAGGGGGCGGCGCGCACGGGGCCTGCTGCAAACCCCGCGGTTTTACCTTTTTTTCCTTGACACCAGCGTAAAACACGGTCGGTTGGCCGCATTTCCTAATATAGGCAGCTGTGCAGACTGCAGAGGGGAAACAACGTGACCAATGAAAGACTTTAGTCACTGAAAGTCACAGGGGAAGAACATGAGGAAGACAACATAAATTTCCACTGGAGGGGTTTTTAAGACCATATCTCTGCATATATAGATCTGAAAAACTTCTGCAGCAGGTACCAGAACACTGATCTAAGTTCAAAATGTCCCAGCACAGTCATGGCCTGGTATTTCCTATAAAGAAACAGCAGATAAAGGATTTTTAAAAGCCCGATTTTGTTATGACAGAATGGTAGTGGGGTATTTATGCAACTGAGAACTAAAGAGTAAAAATAAAGGAAGCATAACTCAACAGAACATTATGACGCTAGCAGGTAATTTTCTGTAACAGAGTTCCAGTAAGATGAATTTGCAAGAGACTCATTCATATCTTTTCTAAAATTATTTCAAAGTTCCTGTCATATGGGATGATATTTATCACATATAACAATACTATCTCTCAACTTTCAAACATCAAGCTGCGGTGACAGCTAGTATAGTATAGCTACTACTGTAACACCGTTTAACTTCGCATCATTATAGACAGAAACGTTTGCTGCTTCAGCAGTTGCACGAAAAGAAAAACAGGTTAAAAACTCCTTTTAAGTTTTAAATGGTTATCAGATCACTGCTGTGTCATTTTAAGGAAGCTGCTGACATGAAGAAAACAAGGCTACAGGTTCTAAATTTGAGTCAGCTCTCCAATATCTGAAGAATGATGGGGTGTGGGATTTAGAGTTTTATTGGACTTAGGGAACTGTTTAATGTCACACACGGAACCGAGCTCTGTATATGTACGTGTGTGTGGCTTTAATTGCAACTGCTTAAAGATTTACTTTCACAGAGCAAGCTGGGGGTGCTCCCAGTTTGGGGGCTTCAGGCAGGACTCCCCGAGTGAAGTGACATTTGATCTGTTCTAACAGAATCTTGACTTTTTACTATACATTCTCCAAGGCTAATTAATCCAGTGTTCCTCCTTAACTTTCTGCAGCCTGCATCCCTCCCTCCCTTGCACCACTCCACTCCCAGCCGAGTATCTGCCCTTTGGCCCTCTGTACCCTTCGGCCTCCTTCCCATCTGGCAATACAAGCTGCTCTTTCCTCCCCTCCCAGGCCTCAAGGAGAGCAGTTTCAGGCTCTCCCTTTCTGCTTGGCAATCCTCATGTCAAAATGAGGAGGAAGACAGGGGAGGAACAAAAAAGCAGGCCAAAATGCTTGTAATAGCAGAAAAAAAAGAGGTGTAGCTGCCCTAAGCTGACAGGCTCTTTCTGCTTGCTCTGTCTCTTTGGGTATAGTAGCAGCTCCCCCAGTTCCCCATTCTGAGCAACTCCTTTGCTTCTGAGAAAAAGAGGGAACTTTCTCCACCTACGTAGCTGCAATGATGGATAGTACTTTCCCCAAAGTACGTGAAGTAAGAACATAACTAAAGGTTTCTCCTTAGGACTGAAATTCCTGAGTAACAGTATATTATCACCAGCATCCTGAGTCTGGCTTCAACCTGGGACCAAGGTGACTCTCCAGAGGCAGAGAGGACAACAGTGGTGCTTAAGTCCTACCCAGTGCAGGCTTCTGCTTTGGTTCTCACACTGTGGCACATCACCCTGGGACTAATCCTTGTCACAGCCCTTTCACCTGCTGCAGCCAGCTTCCAAGATCACAGTCTTGACCTAAAAAACAGTAGGACTGATAAAGTGGAACAAGGCATTCTGCTTTGCAGACTCTTCGCTCTGGAGAGGGGGGCAAGAAGGCCGCATTCAGATAAAACTGTCTTCAACCAAGGGAAACTGCTTTCTTAAGGAGTCCCATCTGATCATAGAGGTCAAAGTGCTAATGACAGTGTGGCTGCCACATTACCAGTGTTTATGAAAATAAACCTAATGGCAGTGTTGACTGAAACAGCGAAGGTGATATGGCAGACTTCTGGAGGTAGAACACAGTGAGCCCGCAGCATGAGTGCATTATCAATGCCAACATCAAGAGGTACAGACAGCCCTTGAAGTACCTGATGTTACCACGTGTTCAGAAGTCTTCTCTGAGAGGCCTGATGAATGTCAGTCTCCCCATGCTGTCATCCTCCGATGCCTTCTCCAGTTTACCATTTTCCACAGCATTAAAACATCTGGCTTTAATGGTGCCTCTGTAACACACCCCTAAACATCTCTGAAGGGGAGAGAGGGAGAAAAAGCACTGTTACTTGCCTTTCCATTGCTACTGCTCTTCTCTCACATAAATTACAGAAAAAATAGTGTTACCTAGTTTCTCACCATCATAAGTGACTATCAGAATATCTTGCTAGAATTTCAACCTTACTAACACGCACAACATTAACAACCTGACACACAAAAATACTGACCATGATTTTTATCTTAGATGTTTTTTGGAGGTACAACCAGCTCAAAGTAGCAAATGCATCATGTCAGTGCTACCAAGGATAAGATACAACATAATCTGCAGTTTCAGTAATATGGCTCTGGACTTGAATCCTAGCTGAGAATGTACCCCATAGTTGCTGTTTTGTCTTAGGGGCAACCATTCAGTTAGGTGAAGAAAGAGTACTCCCTAAAACATTAAATATATTACTTTAACTGTATCTATAGCCTGCCTGGCTGTTGATACATAGGAAAAAAAAAAACAGAAACTATATTAATTCCAAGCTGCTTTTAAGAGTAAGAGGCAAGGCATTTCTCCAAGGCCTCACAAGGCTTCACTGGGGAGCCATGCAACTCAGCTAGTGAACTGAGAGATGGAAGGAGACTCCTGTACCCTCTCTCCCACAAATCTAAACCCACCCTTAAAACTCGTATTAAAAAATAAAAACAGTTATTTCTGGCTAGTGCCCACATTTTTCAGCTTCCCAAAGGTATCAAATGCCTCCATGGAACATGACCTACTTATTTTGAACTTTGGAGTGTTAGCTTCATTGTGAGCATCAACCCCCTTTCCAGCAGTAAAGAGGTTGGTTTTGTCTCTTCAACTGTTAAACTAAGATGGCAATTAGCATTCCACAAAAAAACTACTGACTCAATTTTCTTTGGAAGATGTGGCTCATCAGCTCCTTCAGGACATAAGAGGAGGATAATGATGAGAGAAGCAGAGTAGTTCTGACATTGCATAAACAGGAGATGAGACAAACTATGTCTTGACTATCTCAGTGGGTGCAAACCACCCACTTTGTTTTGACTAAACACAGCAACAGGACACCTACATCTAGACCAGCAATAACTATTACTTTTTTTTTTTAAATGAGACTTTTTAAATTGCATTTGGGTATATAGGAAAAAAAAAAAAGTAAAAATCTCACAAAGGAGAAATATCACATCTAGACATTAAGGGCATCCATGACTCATTGTAATAACCTCAAATCTTCACCAAAAAAAACCAAAGCCCAGGACATATATCTTGCTGCTGCCTTCCTGAAGGTCAGTACATTCATAATCCGGAAAGTTTCCATTCCCTTTGCACCCAGACAGTTTTGGTTTCCACATCCTCCTACACAAAGGATCACAAGTACAAATGTTAAAGTTTACCCAAATCAGTTGTGGGTTTTCTTTTCTCAGATTTAGTGCTCATATAAATATAAAGCCATTAATAGCCTCAAGAACATATCAAAGCCACACTGAATAAATTGAGACTTTTAAATCAATCAGAAACTCTCGTTCATTTTTTATTTACTTGGAGGATAAAAAAGAATTGGAGTGAGTTGCAGGAAGATCTCAGTAAATTTTAAGTTCAATTCTCTTTTTAGATTTGAGGATCTGCTCACTTATTCTGAGTTTTATTCTCTGCTTCGAGGAAGACAGTTTTATTCTCCTGATGGTATAATAAACATTACATTCAGTAGGAGACAGGAATGTGAAGAATGCCAAAACAGAGATAACTGGACTAAAATAAGCCACATTTAGGTGGGAAGAGGACCACCTATATATCAATGAAAACCAAAAGACTACTATTCAGCTGCATCAAATTGTGTGAATTCAGAGCTCCACTTTCCTGGTTCTTCCAAAGGAGTTGTCTTTCTGAACAGCAGGTTGTCTACTTTGACTCCAGGTTTCTTCCTGCTTTCATAGTAAGAAATTTTCCCTAGATCTTATTTCCCTCATTTATTTCCCATCATCTCTTTGCAATTTTCAGATCCTTCCTGAGGTGTTTTATTTAGTTGAACTACCTGTTGCTATTCACATTCTTGAGGAATGTTTTATGTCAATACTTCTTCAAATGAAAGAGAATCAGATGTGGCACTGTTTGATTTCCTGAGGATTACACTGGAGGTTTACTGCTAAGGCTACTATAGCCTCAGAAAGATACACGTGGTTTGTGAATCACACTAAATATGATTGCATCACGCTTTACCGAGGAACCAGACCATTGCCGTGATGAAGCGTTCCATTCAGCCCGGAGAAGAGGAGGCTCCAGAGAGACCTTATAGCTGTCTGCCAGTACCTCAAGGGGGCCTACAAGAAAGACAGGAAGAGACTCTTCAGCAGAGCCCATTGTGATAGGACAAGGGCTAAGGGTTTTAAAATAGAGGGAGATAGATTCAGATTACATATTAGGAAACTTTTTTTTACAATGAGGGTGGTGGAACACTGGCACAGGTTGCCCAGAGAGGTAGTGGATGCCCCATCCCTGGGAACATTCAAGGCCAGGTTGGACAGGGCTCTGAGCAACCTGATCTGGTTGGAGGTGTCCCTGCTCCTTGCAGGGTGGTTGGACTAGGGTTGGACTAGATGACCTTTAAAGGTCCCTTCCAACCCTAACCATCATATGATTCTATTATTTAAAAGGCTAACTACCTCAGAAATTAAATCGTCCATTCAGAGTTTATCAGTACAAGGGGAAGTTTCCCAAAGTATCTACACCATGGTTTCAAATGGCACATAAGCACATGGGAATTCACTAACTTCCAAAAACCTGCATGCAGAGAGGAGCTGAAGTCTTATGTTGCCACATGCAAAATAAGGCCGTAATTCCAGAAGCAAAGCCAGAAATCTGAGTGCTGTGCCTGAGTTCCCGATGCTGCTAATGGGGAACTGATCTGTGGTTTACAATAAAACAAAAAAAAAAAAACAAAACCCTGTGTGCAAACTGAATAAGCCATGAATCAGGGCTACTTGAACAATGATGGCACAAATATTTTTAGCAGACATAGGACTCAATGACAGGGCTCGGGGCTGCTGCCAAATGGTAGTAAAACTGCAGCCTGAGAGAAGCCGGGCTTTTCCTTTTCGTATTCTAGTACACAATACTGTCTTTCTTAAGAATATTTCGAGAAATAAGAAGAATCATAGTTGTACTGAAAACCCTTTGTCTTTTTAGCACTCACAGGAAAAAAATGAGAAGTAATCTAACATACATTACTGTGAAAAAAAGTTACCTTTACACTTTACGTTGAATTTGTCATATTTTCATGAGGGTATATTAGAAGGAAAAACATAGTGAAAACAGGAAGAAGGGTGATGAGCCTTTGATAAGGGGTTAAGCTAGTATTTTTTGGCTAGCAGCTACAAATTGAATATTAACCCCCATACCAATACCCACTGGGTACACATAACAGGGAGGAGGGGGAGGAGGAAGAGACAAGAAATGCTGATTGAGTGAATATAAATAGTTACTTAGTGAAAAAGTTACAAGACTGGGTTTCCAGCGGCTGGAGTTCGCTGTCAAATTTTGAAAAATTTGCTGTTAAATAGGTCAAACAATTGAAAAGTTATTGGGGTAGACTGCACAGGCAGATAAATTCTGTCCTGGTTTCAGCTGGGATGGAGCTGATTTTCTTCCAAGTAGCTGCTGTGTTTTGGATTTAGTATAGGATTTGGTATGTGAAGAACGTTGATAATACACTTGATCAAAGACTTTTTTCAGCTTCCCAGGTCTTGCTAATGTGCGGGTGCAAGAAGCTGGGAGAGGTATAGCCAGTGCAGTTGACCCAGACTGGCCGAAGGAAGTATTCCATACCATAGACGTCATGCTCAGTATATAACGGGGTTTGCCAGCGGGCAGCTCGCTCTCCTTTGGGAAATTGCTGTTCTAGGATCACTGCTCGGGATTGTTCCAAGATCGCTTTTGGTCCCATTCCATGATTGCTGCTTGGGACAGGCTGTATTGGTCGTCAGGTGGTTGGGTGGTGAGAAATTGTGTATTGTTAGTTTTGTATATTTATTACTATTATTAATTAATAATATATATTATTATTATTAGCATTTCCTTTGCTGTCCTAGTAAGCTGTCTTTATCTCAATTCACGAGTTTTCCTTTCTTTCTGATTCTCTCCTCTGTCCCCCCGGGAGGGTGAGCGAGCAGCTACGTGGTGCTTAGTTGTCCACTGGAGTCACACAAAAAAATGATTGCATAAACAAGATGCCAAAATCAGACTAAAAAACACACACTAAATGTCATGCTGAATACTCACTTCTTTTTTTTTTTTTTAATGGAGTAGGAAAGAAAATTGTTCCATTCCTCGTGCACTCATTCAGAAGGACCACCTCAGACTCAGAAAACAAAGAACATACTGACAGGGCTTAATTTAGCATTAACCAGTGGCTGCACTGACCTAAAATCCATCTATCCCAGTACCAGCCAGTACCAGACATGCTAGGTAGCAGATAATCTGTTTATGCAATGGAAGCCACCTGGACCTCTAATACAACAATCTGGGCATATTATCTGAAGTTCAATGTTACTAATTATGATAATCCAAAAGGTCACTCAAGTCCTTATTTTATGAACAAAGCTTTTTTGGGGGAAAAAAAGTCTGCCTCCAAATAGAAACATTCTTGGGCCAGAAATTCAGAGTGCCAAGTGCCAGCGAGCGCAGCTGGCTCAGGGAGCAGGAGCTGGATGCTGCTGAGACAGAGGACACAGCAGCCTTGGAGGAGCACAGGGTCCTTTGTTACTGTGCTGAGTAATTTCAGCAAAGAGAGACCATTTTCAGCTGGAAAAGTACCGTCCTAGAGATCACTGGGATCAAAGAACATGAAGAGAAGGGACAAAGTTAAGACTCTTCTGTCCTTGCATTATGTGAGATTAAAGAAACAAAATAAACCACCCCATTGCTAACACACAAGAGCAATGAGAGAGTGCTTTCAACAAAAAGGAACACCTGGTAAAATACACGCGTACAGCATCTGGAAAATGAAGCCCCAGCCTCTAAGCGTTTAAGAAGCCGTTACTTTAGAAAACATTAATGTCATAAATAGACACAAGATGGATTTTATCCTGCTTTGAGAGTAAGGCACGTATTTAAAAAAGACAAGACCACCAGTTTTAAGGTTCAATGTGCTGCACTCTTTTCAGGCTCTGGTGACAGTGGAGATTCAATTACCAGCTAAGGGCTGGCACAGAGGAAGTCTGCATGTCTCAGTATCAAATGTTTTGAAGCCTTAGGCACACAGCATCATTTCTAGCACCATCTGCACGTTGAGAAGTACAAATGCAAGGGTCTGAATAAAGTACTAATATGTTGGGGTTTGATACTGGCCTTCTTGCCAATTCCTTATGACTTCCTTGGTTTTATTTTAGAGAAAGTTAACTGTCATCCTATCTTTTAAGCTCTTCCTAATACGCTTTTGAACGGATACCTAACTGTGAACCTGGTTTGTGTCTGAGATTTGTCAGACACATGCTGTAGGTCTCCAGAATGATGTCTCCTTCACTTGGCCACACAGTTATAAGCATAAAATAAGCTACTATGAGAACATAGGCAAAATCAAGCATGTTATCATCCTCTGAAAGAATATACAACAGTTTGGCATCGACCCAGGTTTGCAGGAGTTTCCCTGTTTCCTGCCAATCTTTTTTTCTTACTTGGAAACAGTAGTGGTATTCAGGCCTAGGCAGTTCATGAGGTTACCACTTCTGAAGCTGCATTTCTCAAAACGCAGCAATTGCTATAAAAGATGCACAGCATACTTCAGACCTTAGCACATTCAGCGTTACCACAGTGATTTCCCTTCTGCTGGCTCCTACGGAATAATTAAAAAATTAATTTGTTTTGAAGTGAAACATTGCATGTATATATGAAGCTACTCAGTCCTGCATCCAGACATGTAGACCTATGGGCTAAGGCTTTGTAGATAGACATACATATACATTGTGAGTGCTATTCTTTGTTTCTGGCTTTTCAAATCTCTCTTTCCCCCTCCAGCCAGTTCCTTTCTAGCCAATGCTAATCTTCTGCATACAGAAAATGAGCACATTTATACAATATCCTGTTTTTCAAACCTTGTTTTCTCCCTTTAGTTACTACACACAAGTACTTTTCCCCTGACAAGTTGTCAGCTACATCGTTTGCAGGTTGTCAGGCCTCCCACATTATAGTATATTTGCCCAGCTCCAGCAAGAAAGACTATGGCTTTTTCATAGACAAAGATAAGCTACCAAATTAATTGTAAATGAATTTCTTGTATTTGATAAATAGTAGAGCAAAGAGAAGCTTCACACAAAGCAATGCGTGTTTGTCTTCTGTAACACAGCACTATGACAGGCACTATGGAAAGCTATAGAAGGCAGGCATGCTACAGCAGCTCTGAAAAAAAAAAAAAAGCTGCTGACCAGCAAAACTCTTAGGAAACACCAAAAAAGAGTGCAGAATTTGAATGTCAGGCAAGAGAAGGACGAAGGTTACCATGATGCAATTAGCAAGAGAGAATTATCTAATAAAATGTAGAAGAGCTGTAGGATAGAGGTGTGTATGTCTGAGCTGGTCAGTCTTTATAGTCAAATGAAAGGATAAAAGTGCTTTTAGGAGGTGTTTTTTATTAAATCCTGAAATAGACATTTTAAATGGATTACATGCACCACCCTGAAGTGCCTTTTTCTCTCTGTTAACTGCTAAGGAGGTGAATGTTGCTAGTGAGCCTGTTCCAAAGACAGATAACAGAAAACAAACCTGGTTTTAAGCTTACATTTCTGTAACATCATAGGAGGCTGATGTAACCAAAATCGGTGGATGAGGGACAATGATGAATAAGTAAATGGTTTCTCCAGATCTACATGCTTTTCAGTGTGTGGTTTATGTATCAAGGGCAGGAACCCAACAGCTGTTCCCACAAACCGGACCTGTGGTCTGGCTGGGATACCGTTTCTAGCAGCAGCAGGAGGTACAAGAAATTCTACAGCAGAAAGTTATGGGTAAACACAGCAGACCTTCAAATCCCCTTGTCTTTGTTTCTGTGCATTTTCACTTTTGTTTCCTTGAGGACAGGATCTGAGAGAACTGCAGAGAAATGAAACTGAAATGTTCTCTTCTGCGACAGGGGATCAGAACCCGTGAGCTTGGTTTTTAAAAAATGCAGTGCTTTTGGGTGGTTTTTTAGAAGATAATCAGGAAAGGGCCACTATTTTACCGGAATAATTACACAGAATGACCTATGACAATAACATATTCCTAGAGCAGCCCTGAGGAGAAGGACTTGGCAGTGATGGTGGACAAGAAGCTCAACATGAGCCAGCAATGAGCCCTTGCAGCCCAGAAGGCCAACCGCATCCTGGGCTGCATCAAGAGGAGCGTGGCCAGCAGGTCAAAGGAGGTGATTCTGCCCCTCTACTCTGCACTCAAGAGGCCTCACCTGGATACTGCATCCAGCTCTGGAGCCCCCAACATAAGAAGGACATGGACCAGCTGGAGAAGGTCCAGAGGAGGCCACGAAGATGATAAGAGGGCTGGAACACCTCTCCCACGAGGACAGGCTGAGAGAGTTGGGGCTGTTCAGCCTGGAGAAGAGGAGGCTCCGGGGAGACCTTATAGCGGTCTTCCAGTACCTCAAGAGAGCCTACAGGAAAGATGGAGAGAAACTCTTTAGCAGGGCCTGTTGTGACAGGACAAGGGGTAATGGTTTCAAAATAGAGGGAGGTAGATTCAGATTAGACATTAGGAAGAATTTTTTTACACTGAGGGTGGTAGATCACTGGCACAGGTTGCCCAGAGAGGTGGTGGATGCCCCATCCCTGGAAACATTCAAGGCCAGGTTGGACGGGGCTCTGAGCAACCTGATCTAGTTGGGGATGTCCCTGCTCCTTGCAGAGGGTTGGACTAGATGACCTTTAAAGGTCCCTTCCAACCCTAACTATTCTATTATTCTAGTAGGACACTGAAAACCCTCCCTCCATTTGGGAGGCCTGAGTTCATGAAACAGCAGCCCAGAAGGCCCAGGCTGGGTAGCCACATGCACCAGTCCCTAAGAGCCTGTTCTCAGCAGTGGGCGCTTTTTTTTGGGTTGGGTTTCTCCTCCCTGTGGCTCAGGGCACCTCTGTCCCCACTACCACTTCTGAGCGTGAAAATCCAGATACCCAGCAGTCACAGCAGCTGGACCTTAGACATTAGCAGCAGTTCAGCCACCTTGTCCTCATTCTGTATCTCCAACAAGTAAAACACAGTAGGTGACTGCTGTTCGGGCAGCCAGAGGGGAGAGAGGGCATGGTGATAAACTGCTTGTTGGGAGGATGGTCCTGCAGAAGAGCACAACAGTGTGTTTCACACATCAGGATTCTGGAAAGTTGAGCAGTCTACAGGTGGGTTCAGACACAGAAACTTTTAACTTTAACACACTAGTGAAGTGTGGCATGGTGCCAAGTTTCACAAGACAAGTAGGCAAGCCAAGTCAAATCAATAAAAATTATCTGGCAGTTCCCACCAAGGGCTGCATTTTTCAGAGTATGATCTATCATGCAGCATGGCAGTGGAATTTTATTGTCAAATAAGCTTCAGTGGAATCCTCAGTAAGGTTTCAGATCGGTTTCTGGGGAATGAGCTTTCTGGAGGGCCAAGAAATTTGGCAGGATGACCCTCAAAGTTTGTGGGAATCATCTCTGAGGCTGAAGGGATGTGACAGTTCGTTCATGAAGTGAAGATGGATCTCCCCAGCCCATGGATCCAAGGACCCAGAGGAGAGAGGCACACCACTGCTGCAAAGCCAGAGTGTTTCTGTGATGAACATCTGCTTTTCCAGAGAAGTGTATTCAGCAGGGAAAGTCCATCCTTGGGGTTCCTCAGGGAGGCTGCAGTCATCATAAGCCATCACAGACCTCACATCTCTATGCTGCTGTGAAGAGAGGGCAGCAACACAGCTAAACAGATGCTCCTTTGCTTTGCCCTTGGTGTTCCTCTTACCCCACAAAGCCCTCACCCCATCACCTCCTGCATCTGGCCACCATGGAGCTCATGAGGCCATGCTTCCCCTGTCTGTGCCCCAAAAGGGAGCTGCAAACAGCCATCTCTCTACCTGAAAGAGAAGTTACGGGGTCGTGTTGACTCGCAGCAGAGGAGAAGCCAGGATCCATGCTTCCTGGGCAGCCTGTGAACTGGAAGAGGTCCAGCCCTGGCAGAGCACAGGCACTGCCCGACTCAGTGTCACCCACACACATCTGGCATGGTTCCCAGTGCAGAGGACAACCTGGTCATGTCCCTGGCACGTGGCCACGCTCCTGGAGCATGAGCTGGCTCCTGGGCTCATGACACATCTGTACACATCACCAGGTCAAAAGTTATAAATTAGGCCGTTAACCCCCAAAACTGCTTCTGGTCACAGGAACCTAATAAGGTAAAAACTGCTACCAAGAGGGAAAACAAAGTACAGCATTGTCTGCAAGGTTTTAACCACCCATATGCCAGTGAGTGCTGGAGATGCTTGGAATTTTTTCATAAAACCAGAGTCAGAGATACTACTGTAATTGTCTACAGAGAGTTATATTACAAGAATTAATACAATAAATGTAATCGTATCACATGCTATATAGGGTTTTCTCACCAATTTTAACTTCCGAGAACCCCCCCCTTCAGACATACTGAGCCACTTCCCATTTTGTGAGTGTTGACTCTGAGAATTAGGGTTAGGAAACATTTCTGGCTGTTCAAATCCTGACCTTTCTCGCTATGGGCTGCTCCACACGGACAGGCTCTGTGCTGTATGCTGAGGTTTGGGCTCATCTCACACACTACTTCAAAAGTAATTGACCCTGAAGAGAGTTGCATGTCGCAGATTAAACTTTGGGTTTTTTTCACCCATCTTTCTTGTATCAGTTGATTAACAGAAAAAATTATTTTTTCCCACAAACTTTGCCTAGCAGCATAAATTCTTCTCTGTCAACTCTGGTAGTGACGTTACCCCAACTTTTCACCTTTTTTCACTTTTTCTCTAAAAACAACACAGAATCCCAAATTAATTAAGTTATAACCAACATTAGAGAAAAAGACTGTGGGTTTGCTTATCTCTTCTTATGTAATTAGTTTGACAAGTCTTTTGTGTTGCTTATCTTATCTCTATTCCACTGGAAACGAAGCACCAGGGTACGAAGCAGCAACCCGGGGAGCTAATTAGGTTTCCTGGATTTGCAGAGGTAGTTTTTTAAAGCAGTGACTTGAACATCCCTGAAGGGCGAAGAGCACAGACACTCTCCGCCTGACCCGTGGCAGTAAGAAAAATGCCAAAAAGGGGCTGGTGTTGTTTTAGCACCACCGAGTGGACAAATAAGGGAAAAGTAGTTCATTTTTGAGACTGAATGTGCAGGTTGTCCTGAGCAGGCCCCGGGGAAGGCGATGGCCCCGCCGTGGGGCTGGAGCCCCGAGCAGTGCCCCGCACTCACCCATGTTCTCCTTCTTATCGACAAGTATCTCAGGAAGCGTTCACACACTTTGTCACCAAATCAGGCTTTTTTGTTACACTGCACGTGGTCACGGAGTCTGGAAAGTCACTCTAGAAAACATTAGATCTGTAAATACAAACATAATAGCTGTAATAAATATAACTGTCACATAGAAACAAACAAAATCTGTAATTTGTAATACAGACTTTCAGTTGCCTCAGAAATAGCTCAGACACTTCTCCGTATTTTCTGTCAGCTCTGTGCCTCCCTTGAAATCAATGCCCCATTAGGTAAATGAGTGGGCTGTTCCCTGAATCACAGGAAAAAAAACCCTTAATGTTTCAAAGTGTTTCTTACGCCCCGACCCTTCTGTGGGGCTGCAGACAGTAACTCTTGTGGGTGGCTGGGCCTGGACAGCTTTTAATGCTGTTCACGGAAGATAAATGAAGACATGTGGCATCTGTAGCTATGTGAGAACTGCTTTC
Source organism: Ardeotis arabs (assembly GCA_011801015.1). NCBI lineage: Eukaryota > Metazoa > Chordata > Aves > Otidiformes > Otididae > Ardeotis > Ardeotis arabs. The sequence goes on from JAAGAY010138991.1 coordinate 53,452, forward strand.
CCCTGGCACCAGATAAGATAGTTTGTTGAATTAGATAAAAGTGCACTCACTCCCTCATCCATATTCGCTATACTCTACTGGCATACCTCTGCCTACAGCTTTGGCTGGCCTTGTTTCCTGTGACTTATCTGTTATGGATCTATTATTTGGATTATGCTAGAGCCTAGAGAGCCCTTTGAGCTACTCCACAAATGCACGTGCTGTCGCTGTACCAAAGCGTTTGCCATCAGCCAAGATAACCCAGGGACAAAATGAAAGCCTGGGATGCTTTTGCAGCAGCTCCGCAGCAAGACCACCGCCATGGCCTGCGCCGTGCAAGGCATCTTGGTGTCCTCCCACACCGAGCTGGTGTCAAAGCAGGCCGAGATGGCTCCTTTCCAAGAGGAGATCTACGTGCTGGCATAGGAGACCTAGACAAGGAGAGGCAGCACTCCTGAAATACATCCTAAAAAAGGTTAAATCTTGGCTGACTGGTGAGTATCTCTTGGGATACCTGACTGCACGGCTGCAGCCAACAGAGCTCTCCTGGAACCAGCGCAGGGCAGACTGTGCACACCCTCTCTGCAAATTCCACATTTAACAGCCTGTTTGCTGCTTGCTTATCACATACAGCCTGCTGAAAATAGAAGCATTTGAGAGACAGCTGACGCCTCAGGTCCTCTCAGCTTTGAATGAAGGAGGAAAAAAAAATCCCCTTTAGAGAGTTAAAGGCTACAAATTCTAGTTGTTGCTAACCTTTGTCACGTACTTCTCCTCCTTCACCCCATGCACACACCTCTGAAGGTCAAGCAAATGCTCAGGGCCGGGTCTGCCAATAGATTTCTCAGCTGTTTACAAGACATTGGAGCACCTAAGTCCAAAACAGTGCAGCCAAAGACAACTAGTCATGGGTCTAAAGAAAGCAAGAAGGAGCCTGACTGCTGTTTTGCTTGTTATTAGCTTAGTATTTCCAGCGTTTATCTTGGAGGCCTGCATTCCAGTCCTGCCCTCAAGACTATTTCTGTTCTACCTGATGGCTGTCCTGTGCTGGACATAGGAAGATCAGAAATCGTGGCATTATTCCAAGTTATCTATAACCCGGACATGTTGGTTGTACTGGTTTAACCCTTCAGAGTAAGGAGGGAATTCACAACAGGTCCTCCACATTCCAGGCACGCAAGCTGCATTGGCAAGCTCCTAGGTCAGGTGGGCCAGCATGATGGCCCAGATGCCAGGGCTGGGTCACCTCCTTTAGCTGATGATGCCGATTTGCAGTCACAAGAGCATGACCTCTTACTTGCTGATGAGCACTGCGCAGCTCATAGGACTGGAGACCTGAACGTGTGGCCACGCAGAAATTACTCAAAATCAGCAGTGATATGAAATAAGCTTGTTAGATCCCATGCAATACGCCCTATCACAACAACCTCAACCACCTTCTGTTTTCTAAAATAAGCTTGAGCCTTTCTTCCATGAAGTAAATGAATTGCAAAGACAGCTGGGCTCAAGGGAAGCCTCTGAGCTAGGTACCCTAAGGCAAAGTTTTAATCTATGCTTGTCCCCAGAACTTCTTGCTGGTTCATTCCAAGTAGCTTCCCACGGAACAGCTTGCTTAGTATCAGATGGCTCTTGCTCTACATGTTGGTGTTTTGGATCCCTTTGAGATCATCTGAATCCTCCTAAATGTTGCATGCAGGGAAGGTGGGTGCCTAACACGGGGTCCAGCTTCTATTCCACATAGGAAGCTCCTTAAAGGTTGCTTTGCAACATTCAATCTGTAAGCACATAAATAATTTTTTACATCTGGTTCTCCACATCTGGGAGATTTATTACCAAGCTTGTTTAGAAAGTATATTTGCTCTTCGTTCTGGCTGGAGCAGAGCATCTGCATTTTGTCTCTCCTCATTCTGCGTTGCCTAGCTGTTTGTGTACCAGCTTTCTGTGTAAACAAACCTGCTCCTGCCTGATTCATTCTGCAGTTTCGTAAGCCGGCGTCTGTGACCTTGCAATTCCCAGGCCTCCCTTGGAACAAGGCTGATTAAAGGAGAGCTTGTGCTCCACCACAGCTGTCCCGGTACCTCACAGTAATGGGAAAGGGGATACAGAAACCTAGGACCACGTATGCATTTGAATACAATGAAGATACTGTTCCAGCTCACCCAGCTGTGGCAATGACATTAAGGAAACCAAAGAGTTTGTGCTGTGATTTTCATACTAGGAGTACAAAGGCTTTAAAAAGCGCAGATACAGTATATTGCTCAGGTCTCTCTTGCCCCTCTTGCCAGATGTAGCAGTGTGTTTTACTTTCCAGATGAATTTTTATGGAAATAGAACCTAGAAAACTAAATTCAGCTGGCTCAGCAGCACCCACCGTCTCCCTGCCCCTTCCTTGCCTCTGGGGACTGGCTTGTCACCCTGCCCCCTCCTGGCCCTCTCTGGGCTCTGATCCTCCTCAGGAGGCACCAATGAGCAATTGACCGTTCTCCTTCTCAGCTTGTTTCTCACAAGCACCATCCAATAATTGGCTAACAGAAAACAGACACGGAAAGGAAACAGGACAAGACCCCCACACCCCACAAGCATCACACCATCCCACCACACCGCATCCCTCTAATCCGCGGTACAACCTTCCAGACCACCCGATTATATACGCTTCTCCAGAAGACAGTGAATGAGGAAACCAGAAAGGTAAAGTATGTAAAGAGAGTTTTGAATCATAAAAATGAGAAATAAAGAAAAATGTGAATTTCCTGCAATTCTGATCGTTCTTTCTCAGTCACCTTTCTGATGACATCTGCAAACATCTCCGGAGCAGGATTCAACAGCTGGGCAAAGGCAAACGCTTCCTCAGTGCTGTAGGCTCCCTTTGCTCCAAGTTAGTGGTAAAAGAGATTTTCACTAATAGAAAACCCACGTAATTGTATTGATTAGTAGATTGTAAATTAGTTTAACAGAAAATTATGTAAACGAGCCTGCTATTGAAATGTAGTAGACTATTGTCAAAACAAACGTTCAACATCTGCAGCTGGTAGAACAGTTCTCATCCCAGTGAGAAAGAAGATTTCCTGTTGGGTAACAGAGATGACCATTAGCATGACTGTGATTAAACTGCTGGTGTTACCTAGCAGTTGGGTAACTCCACATCACAGGGATTCATCACCACTAAAAAGGCTCCAACTACTTAGGTAACTCAAAGTGCTCACAAGTTACACCCATAGTTAACCTGAAAGTGTTACAGATCAAAAACCTAGGGGCTCATAACTGGGAGATCAGTGTGTAAAGTACCTAGGGCTACCATAAAATTGTTCCTGGGTATTGCTTTTTCAAGATGATTATGCTCTAATTGAGTAAACATCAAGTTCAGGGAAGCCCCACAGCCTGTGTTAGGAAAGATATCAGATTAGATAACAAACCTGTCTCCTGGATTTACAGCTCTGAAACGCCTGAATCCTTCCTGCATCTGACTGGGCAGAATGTTAACCCTCTGTGAATCCAGAGAAGAGCTGGCTGAGCAAGTTGGCCTGTGGATGGTTTATCCTGCATGCTTCGTGAGCAACATACTCTCCTAAGTATGCCACTCATATCTATTAGCTTATTTTTAAGCTTGTATCTTAAGCTTATATAAAGGAGATCCAAACAGCGTCCACAGATGGGGGTTATAAATCAGTTTTTTTAGTGGGCTTTATCTGAAGCTCATTCCTATGCTAAATTGTAAGTTAATGCTTCTTGCTTGCTTCTCACATGGAGATGTTTTGCAGCATCAGCAGTTTTAAAAATAATTTAAAAATAAGCAGTGAGTGAAATGAACAAACTAGATTTTACTAAATGTGTCTTTTTAAGATAGAGCTAATGTAATCTGTGATGTCTGTTCGTTTTCCTCACTGATTTTTTTTCCTTCTTTTGATTTAAATAATGGTTCATGATCAGGAAATAGCTTTACGTAAATTGCCCAGTGAAAGTCAGTATCATAAATGTTAATGTATTCAGGATCACATGTATTTGTAGATTTGGCTCCCTTTTATAATCCTTTTTAAAACAAACCCCAAATATTCTCAGCTGAGTTGAGTAAACCATCTCAGAGATTAATATTAGCAGAATGTGGAGAAAAGTAAGAACAAAAGACAAGGGATCCCAGATATATATTTAACCAAAAGCTGACATAAGAGAATTGACAGAAGAATACAAGAACGCTGTTCCAGATGGCAGAAACTGCAGAGGAAGAGCATGACTGCAAGAAGCCACGAAGGGAAGCTAACGATAGATTAAGTAGGATGAGAAACAGACACTCTGAGGCATGCATCCAATTCTTCAAGTTATGTAAAATTATCTTTACCATTTATGTACTTCCCTCCTTTTCTGGGTGATGCACATCGCAGATAAAGTTGGTAGCACTGCTTGTAATTACCACCGCCTGACAGTTCTTGTTATAAGATCCTGCTTTCGGTTGCTGGTAAGCTTGTTAGATGTTACTCATCCAGCCTGAAATGTCTTCTGCCAAGGCTTGGCCTCGGGCTGATTCTTTTCCCCTCCATTTTCTTTTAGGAGGAGAAAAGGGGAGGGCAGTTTCAGTAAAAATGGTTCTGTGGTTTTCAGGGCAAGATTAGGCAACCGTTTATTTGAGCAAGAGATTGAAATTTGGCAAAAGAGGGAGGAGGTCATCCCCATGCCAGAAGATGTAGCCAAGTTATAAATGTGTTTTTTCTAAAGTCTCAGCTCACGTACTTTAGCAGAGACTTGTCAGCTTGGCAGATGAATTTGCAGAGGGTTGTGTCAGCACAGGGCATGCTGCGGCCCTGCCAGACCTCCAGGCCCTGTGCCGTGGTTTAACCCCAGCCAGCAACAAAGCCCTGTGCAGCCGCTCGCTCACTGCCCCCAGCTGGGATGGGGGAGAGAATCAGAAGAGTAAAAGTGAGAAAACACATGGGTTGAGCTAAAGCAAGAGCCATGCATGCAAGCAAAGCAAAACAAGGAATTCATTCACTATTTCCCATCAACAGGCAGGTATTCAGCCACCTCCAGGAAAGCAGGGCTCCATCATGCCTAACGGTGACTTGGGAAGACAAACGCCATTGCTCTGAACATCCCCCCTTCCTCCTTCTTCCCCCAGCTCTATATGCTGAGTATGACATCATGTGGTATGGGACATCCCTTTGGTCAGTTGGGGTCAGCTGTCCCAGCTGTGTCCCCTCCCAACTCTTTGTGCACCCCCAGCCCATTCGCTGGTGGGGTGGTGTGAGAGGCAGAAAAGGCCTTGGCTCTGTGTAAGCACTGCTCAGCAATAGCTAAAACATCCCTGTGTTATCAACACTGTTTTCAGCACAAATCTGAAACATAGCCTCGTACTAGCTATGATGAAGAAAATTAACTCTACCCCAGCCAAAACCAGCACACCCTGGCAGGCCTGTCCCCAGCAGCGGCAGAGCTGGACACTGCACCTGCACTGGGGAGGCTCAAGGTTGCAGCTGGGTGTGAGCAGGGAAGTGGGGCTGAGTCAGCAAGGTGAAAAGGCACTTGATTACACACCAGTGAGAATAAAACTGTGATGGCATAAGGAACTGGAAGGGTAAATAGTAGTGCCCCAGCCTAGCAAAGAGCCGAGGACCTGAAGCAGGGCGACTGGCAAGACAAGAGAAACAGGGTGGTCAGGAGGAGGAGGAAGGAGAACAGAAGGGAGAGGGAAGAAAAACATCTTCGTAATAGCTACCACGTTCCTGCCCAGAGCAGAGTCAAGGTCATCCCCTTCCTCTACTACCAGCAGAAATCTGGAAATTGACTGGCACATGCAGTTCTTCCTGCTTGCAGGGGCTTCCAGCACTGGCCAAAAACCTGTTACTCCTGTTCCTTGGTTAGGTCTAAATCTTCAACTCTCCACCAGGGAAATGCATGAGCACTTCTCCTCGAGCACCACAGTTAGGGATCAGGACAGACTTCTCTGCCATCTGTCCTGCACTGTCCCCTGATCCTGCGGTGGAGACAAGAAGTGAGATGTGGTGCACAGCCCGACTGGCTGTCCTGGCTGCTTGGGGGGAAGAAAGAGTAACTGTCACCAGGCTGGGCTGCACAGAGATTATAAAAGATCCTAACACCACGTGTTGCTGCAGGCTCTGAAGCATGACATAGAGCAGTTATGGAGGAAGAACTTGAAGAAAAGCAAGAAGAAATGGCCACTAACGGTATCCTTACTCCTGTTTTAATGATCTCTCTTCCCCAGCCAAGTCAACAGCCAGTCTCCCCTCATACCTCCACCAGCTCTTCACACCAATATTTTCCATCCCCATAAAAAACAAACCTCTCCCTCAGCTGTGCCAGCATGTCCTCTTTCTGCACCTCAGCATCTTCACAATACCATTGACCCCAGTGACCATTATCCCTCAGGCCTCTAACCCCCAGCATCATCTGAATATTCCTGCATCCTCCTGATAACTCAACCCCAGCGACAGCACCCTGGGTCTTGCATTAACCTTGTTTTCTGTAGCCTCTACACCCTCACGCCCCAGTCATCCCCACATCTCCAATGACCCTCCTCACCTTCAGATTTATCCATATAATTGAATCATAGAACAAAATAATAGAATGATTTGGGTTGGAAGGGACCTTGAAGATCATCTAGTTCCATGCCCCCTGCCCTAGGCAGGGACATCTTCAACCAGACCAGGTCGCTCAGAGCCCCGTCCAACCTGGCCTTGAATGTTTCCAGGGATGGGACATCTACCACCTCTCTAGGCAACCTGTTCCAGTGCCCCACTCTCACAGTAAAGAATTTCTTCCTTATGTCTTATCTAAATCTACCTTCTTCCAGTTTGAAGCCATTACCCCTTGTCCTATCACTACATGCCCTTGTAAAAAGTCCCTCTCCAGTTTCAAGGGTTGGGGTTCCTCCCTCAAGACTCAGTCCCAAGGGCTGGAGTTCCTCCCAGCTGACCTTAGACACTCCTATCCAACCAGGCAAACATCAATTGCCTTTACAGTGAGTGGAGATAATCGGACACTTTTTGGGCACCGTTCATCTAACTTTGTTTAAACATTGACTTTAGCTACCCCAAAAGCACTGTTGTCTCTCTAATCACTGTAAGGGGAGACAAAGATTAGCTCAGTTTAGGTATGTTCCCTCTTGATATATAAAGTTAGTTGAGATTATTGCACTCCAAATAATATTACAAATATACCCTTATTTCATAACTCATGCTCAGTGATAATCTTCAAAACAGCATTTCAAGTGTCCAGGGGAGTGCCCTGCATCACCAGCTGGCTCAGCGAGGGGTGGCTGAGCGGCAGCGCCCTTGGCTGATCAATGCTATCAGCACGTAACAATACCCTACCGTACTGTACAGTACCATACCACCTAGTGGTAAGAGCTTGGATCTCAACACATAGTGTAGAAAAAAAAAATCATAATGCAGCTGGGCACAGAAAAGCCAGAGCAGTGAGCATTATTGAAAAGCAGGGGTAAGGGAAGCGTTGTTTGAAATACATTTAAGTGATATCTTTTGTTAAGGTCAGTATGTTCCAGTTGGATCAGCTTGACCAGAATGGGTTGAAAGCTATGGAGACTAGAGAATGGAAGAGACAACATTACGCACTGGAGAAATTCAGGGTGGACTCATATTTGGAAATCTATGGGCAGTTTTCTCCATTGAAAATGATAGTGTAGAAATGGAAAAGTTCAAAGAAGGGCTACCAGAGCATGGAGGTTTGGGACCAATTTCACAAGCTATAGTTTTTCACTTCAAAAATAGAGAGTTAAGAAGAAAAAGATTAAATGTAAATATAAAAAGTGGTAGGAAGAAAGAGAACAAGAAACAACTCCTCAGCCTCTCTTCTGACACACAAATCAGATGACATCAAATGAAATTAGCAGGGACCAGGTTCAAGACAAGTAAGCTGCAATGGCTATTTGCACAGCAGTCAACTGGGCAAACAACTGTGTAAATCTTTGCCACATGATGTAGCGAATTCTGAAATGCCTACCATGTGTCAGGAGAGCACTCAGGGCTTCCACGCTGTACTTACAGAGTGTGGTCTGTGGTAATGCTTCTGTACTCTGGAATCCTAACCCTACATGTCTTCCCGTGCTCCCAGCCTCTCTGCTGCTGGCCGCGGCTGGTGACAGGGTACCTGTCTTGCAGAGCTTTGCTGCGGGAAGAGCAGCTTTTCCTAGGGAAAGAAAATGTATTTAAGTATGAAACAATATTCAGAAACAGAACCACATTGTGCAACGATATATGTATAAATAGATCCAAGATTTTTTTTCAGTTGATCTTAAACAGTTTTTTTCAAAGTTTTAATTATTTTCATTGTGCAATGAAACAAGAAAATATGAATGCACATAGTCTTTAAAAAATTAATCTTGGCTCCAAGTGCCTTTTACAAAGTATAGGTTCATTGCTCACTCACTGAATGTTTTCATTATGTGCCTCTGTAGGGAAGAAGATTTGTAGACATATTTATTTGAAGACTATATTACAATGACTAAGCATAAATAATCTATACGAGAAGGCAGGGTAAGGTTGCCTGGCAGCCTTCAATTTGTCATTCCCATGACTGCTAACTTGGCAATCTTAACAGCTCTTTGTGTGGGATAAATTGTAAACTAAATAATCCTGAGGTAAGGCTTTAATTGCCTACATGGTACTGAACATATTTATTTTTCAATTCCATTCAAGTCCCAAGTGCTGTCAGAGTGCCAAAGCTTCAGTCAATATGATTTTTCATACTGCAAATCTTCTTTGTTTAGTTTAAAAAGGAGTTGTCACATCTCTCATGATGACTGGGGCAATGGTTTTTACAAAGATATCAAGAACTATTGAAACTTGTCAAGGTCTGCTGAATACTTCCACAGGGAGTTGATGTTGTTGAGGTGCACTGAGTCACATCCAGCAACAGCCTCTCTTTATCATCTCTTGAGTCTTTCACTGTGGTGGCTTAGTAGGTGACATGGTGCCCATCGAGAGAGCACATCACATAGCCAAGATCCCAAAGATTCCTGTGGAAGAGCATCACCTGAAAGCAAGGGCTCTGCCAGTTCCCCTCAGCAGTGTCTCCAGTGATGCCAGGCGTGGTGACTTCATGGCATCTCAGCATCAACACAATCTATTGGAAGAATGTTCCTCCTTAATGCACAACACCCACCTTCTGAGGTGCTTTGGTGCCTTCAAAGGCTCTCTCTTCCTCCTCTTTGTACACAGGCAGGCAATGGTTTGACTCGGAGTTGGGCGGAGATCCTAACGCTCTCCAGCAGTTAATTCCCTCCTCCTCCTTTAAATACGAGTGAATAGTGGGAGGGAAACAGGAGACCGAGTCCACTGCTGGGGACATGCAACAGCTGAAGACCCAGTTTAAGCTGCCAGACAGATTTATTTATTTACTACTGCAGAACAACATAAAATTACCAAGGATTTGGTTAATCTATCATAAAAAACATTGATTGACCTAGAAGGTTGGTACTTTTCTTTATATCACTACAAATGGCACATCCTTTTGCTGTTTCAAAACTGGTGGGTTGAAAGTTTTAGCAATTAAAAAGAAAGCTAAAGTAACCACATTGAATTTGTAAGTAAGCACTGTGAACAAAATAAAAATAGCTTAGGATGCTAGAATCACTCCAAAGCAAACACAAGCTAAAAATAATGAAGCTAAAGTTAAATTTAACAGAAATTAAATATATTAAGATCCAGGAAATCTTAAGCTAAAAAAACCTCACTTTGCTCTGACTCTTTAAAAAGTTATTTCAGGATCATAAACACTGTTCAAATTTATACTGAGCTGGGATTTTTTAGATGCCTTATCTATATATTTTCTTTTGTTAGAGATTCTGGCCTTTATACGTGTTTAACATTGGGCATTTAAGCATTTAAAAATGGACATTCCCAATTGACTGTTAGGGCTAGATTATTTTCTAGGAGGCAACGAATTGAGGAGAACGGAAATTCTTCAATTTGAGGCATAATCAGTTCAAAAGTTGAGCACCTTACTGCATAAGAGAATTTTCGTTGAATAATGGAAATTTTAAACAAAACTAAAAGACAAATACTCCCATTTACTTCCCCTTAGTAAAAATGTCATTCAAGCACACATTCTGATGAGAATCCCTTCTGGTTTTCAAAACATCAGCAAGAGGACATTCAGGTTGTACATTTTGGGTCCATGCTGATGCATTACCTTTTCAAAATTAGTGTGGCTGCTACCAGTACTCCTCTGAAAAGCACCAAAGTTTCTGAATTACATTTGGGGTCATCTTACTCCCCAGGAGGTCCATGGTTTGGTGGATACATTGGTTAACACTGCTATGTAGGGTATATTTCCTTTTTTTTATGTAAGCAGCTGATGCAAACTCCATCTCCTTCAAAATTATGTGTCAAATATTTTCTTCTTTCCCAGGAGAAGAAATTTGCCATGAAGGTGGGTTGAGGGGGCATTCTGTTTGCAGGAAGAAAGGGAAAGATGACTGTTTAGGATAGGACTGGCTGTGTCCATTTCAGATCCCTTTGGTTTGGAAAAAGCATCAGTGTTAGGCAAGAATTAAAAATAGGAAGGGCCAAAAAGTGAAAAAAAAGATCAGTTACAATTTGTAGACTGTTCATTTATTGTGAAGATGAAGAGATGAAGTCCTAGGTTTTTCTGTGTGAGAAGAAGAGTTGAGTTCTAGCTTCTGTCCACCAATGAGTAACTGAGATGATCCCAGCTGTTAACACAGCAAAATTCACCCGAACTCTGGCATTTATGAACTCTTCCTGCCTCTCCCCCAGACAGCTATGAACTTAAAAGCTGCAATTCATACAAATGCCACAAAATAACAAAAATAAGCTTCAGTTGGAGATCAACAACTCTCTTAGCCACTTTCAGCAGCACATAAGGCCATCTCATCAGAAGGAGTGAGTGGCTTCTCCAAACCCATCGAGCCAAATCTCTCAGTGCACACTTCTTTTCAGAGCTTCCTAACACTATATAGATATCTTATTAAAAAAAAAAAAAAAAAGGTTCCTTTGCCCACATATAGCACTGCCACAGAAGCCCAGCCCCTGTTGTTGCTGAGTTAATAGGTTTATCCCATTGGCACTGGCAGTTTCTGGCACAGACCTTTCAGACGTGTGGGCTTCCAAGCAGTTTCTCAGGCAAGGACACTGGTGGGACAGGAGATCCCAGGCTTTTGTGCAGAAGTCCCCTATGTTTTTGGAGGCCTCTGCTGAGAGAAGCAGCCAATGCACAGGGGCTGTTGGAGTGTCTGGCACCATGGCGGGAAGATGGAGAGTTCACAGCAGACCAGCATCGTTTCAGTTCCTCACAGATCTTTTAATGCAAAGGTGGAATTTATACTACAAATGGAAGGTTAAAAACATGGATGTATTCATCAAGCAAAGCTAGACTCAGTTTGTTGGAGGTCCCGTACACAGATCTGTGATTTACTTTAGGGTGGGAGCAACGTTTAGAGTTCCCTGTCACAGCTCTTAACTATGTTGTGCAGAGCTTCAAGCTTATTTAAAATTGTAGCAGACAAGTATAATTTGTGTGTTTAGGATCAGGGTGATTCGCTCAGCCCCACGAAAACCTGTGGCCTGCACTGTCAGGGGGACAGCTCGAGGTCTGCTGAGAGGGGGCTCTGCTGGTATCAACCTCAGCTCTTCTCTTACATTATTTAAAACCAAAACCAAGGAGCAGCTAGAAAGTAATAGACGTAAATGAATTACTACTATAAATCAGGGAAAAAAAATCCAGCTAAATGGAGAAATTGCTCTTAGAGGACGCACCTCCTACTGCCCACCCAGCTGTGCTTCAAGGTAAACCTTTTTTCCCCCAGACAGAACAGTAAAATAGGACATAAACCAAGAATTGCATTATTAATTTGCAATTTATGGCATAGCAACAACTGTTCAACAGGATGCTGGATTAGCTGACTCTATGTTTACTTTTATCTATCCATATTCTGAAAGGATGCACTTAATTCAGTGGGCATTAAGTTTTAAGTGTGGTCATGCTCTGATAATTGAACTAAACCCTGAGAATGGGATTTATATATATTTCTGACCCCTGGCCAGCAAACTCTCCACTAAAGAATCACTGCAAAGGTAACTTAATGATTTATTTGTCAATGACGTAAGCTCTACACACCTACTGAATGGATGAATCAAGGAACTTACCTTTCAGCAAAATAATTTAAAAGTAGCTTTACAGGATTAGTAAACTTCACAGGGAATAACAGAGGGATGACTGTGCTCTCGTTGATGTAACTGAACTGGGCATGACTGCATGCTTAGTTACACTTTTGAAACCATTTTTTTCAATACTGAGACTACAGATTTCTGTTTCCCTCATCTTGCTAGACAGAATAGCATTAACAGGTTTATACTGAACAGCAAATGCAGCTGAAGAACATCCCAGGGAGAATTTCCCCAGGACTGTACTCCCTGTAATTTCTACACCTGTGGTTTGATTTAGTAGCATTTTGCTCCTGCTTTTCATAGAAAAAGCTGCACAGTATCTAAAGCATCACAGAGTCCAGGCACCCACTGGTACAAAGCAGAGATGCCAGGCTTGCCAGGGCAGTTTTCCGGCATGCTAGAGTTTTGCGGCAGATGCAAACATTGCCAGGCCTATGAAGGTGACAGCGTTGGTCAGCTGGGCTCCAGCTGAAGGCACTCGAAATACCTCTGGAGAACAGCAGGCCAAGTGTACCTTGGTTCCCAAGGAAGCCTTTCTGGGCCAGGTTTTCACAGTTTCAGGAAATATTTGGGTAGGTTTTAACCCTACTTTATGGTGTGAATGCCTTTCAAGAATGACTTGCTACCAAAGGAAAAAAAAAATGCCTGACCTCGAAATTACTTCATAAAGCAAATTATTTCCATAGCGGCTAATTAACTATGCCCATTTCACAGACGAGGCATGTGAATCATAGAATGGTTAGAGTTGGAAGGGACCTTCAAAGGTCATCTAGTCCAACCTGCAAGGAGCAGGGACATCCCCCACTAGATCAGGTTGCTCAGAGCCCCATCCAGCCTGGCCTTGAACGTTTCCAGGGATGGGGCATCCACCACCTCTCTGGGCAACCTGTTCCAGTGTTCTATAACTCGCATTGTAAAAAATTTTTTCCTTATATCCAATCTAAATCTACCCCCCTCTATTTTAAAACCATTACTCCTCGTCCTATCACAACAGGCCCTACTGAAAAGCGTCTCCCCATCTTTTTTGTAGGCCCCCTTGAGGTACTGGAAGGCCGCTATCAGGTCTCCCCAGAGCCTCCTTCTCTCCAGGCTGAACAGCCCCAACTCTCTCAGCCTGTCCTCATAGGAAACGTGCTCCAGAAGGAAGGAGGTTTGCCAGAAGCCTGTGCTTCAGGGTTTGGCTTGTGGTCCCGTGCGATACCCCTGCTCATCCAGTCACGAGTGACTGCTTCACGAGTCAGAAGTATCAAATTCCTGTCTTCGTGGTTTGCTTTTCCACACAAAGCAAGCTAGAAAAGCTTGCCTGTTTAAAATGACAATATTTTAAATCCCTTATTTTCCATATCAAGGACTCAAGAGAATTGGTGCATTTTGTTGGCATCCTGATTGCTGGCATCAAGTGCAGGCTGGGTATCGTACAGGTAATAACCTCAGACAGATGGTGTGTTGCCTTTTGTGCAAGATGGACGCATGCTAAGGATTTCTCTGCTAACTGGACTCAAATGCTACTTGAAGAGAACAAAGTGTTCCCATCCCTTTATCCAAAAATAGAAGAGGGAGAGACAGCACTTCATCAGGCGTTTGCCAAAAAGATAACCGAGATGAACAAAACCCACTCCTGGCTCCAAGGCTCTAGTTTAAGCTCACCAAAACGCTGCTTCACCCACTCCAGTGCTGGCACTGCTGATCCCAAACTCCCGAAAGTCCCATCCCTTCAACGCAGGGCAGAGAGAAGTAGCAATACTATCTTATCTGCATTTTAAAATAAAATAAAATAAATTTAAAATAAAATAATTTCAGGGCAAAAAAAAATAATGCTAGTGAACTCCTGAAGGAAGTGACAAACGCTTTGATGGTATCACCTAAATTGGCGTGCCCAGGCTTGACACTCCACCCCTTGCATGTTGCTCGCTGTACATTCAGTTCACTGAAGTACATCTTCAGGGAGGGGCTGTCTCCTGAAAGCTTCGAGATCCATCGCTTCCTGTCTCCCTAATCAGCTGTGCAACAGGGTAAATTTAGAAACAAAAGGCAGGGCAGCAGTGCTGGCAAATGGGTTTGGTGCACATTAAAACCTGTTTTGGAAAAGTCAGAACAGGTCGTGCGCATCGCAGCTCAGGCAGAACCAGCAGGCTCTGAGCAAAATAACAAGTGACTTGCGTACATTTATCACCTTTCATCCTGGGAGAGCCTGAAGTGTTTTACATAACAGGAGTTATCGCCCATCCACCCGTGAAACAGGCACCCGTGGCAGGCAGGCTGCACGAGCCCGATGGGGCACAAGAGTTTTGAAGAGGCAAGTGAAGACTATCACCTTCTCTATTCAAACACGCAGGAGGAATTTAGGTGGGCACAGGAATTAGCCAGATGGGAATTTAGCCAAGAAAACAGCGTATGAAATAGTCCTTGCTTGGCAGTAAGTACAGTGAATTACTTAATGACCCTGAGCCAAACACAGAGCATTTCATCTTCACTTACTGAAATCGCTGCAGAGTACCAAACAGGTTTATATTCAAAAAAATTCTCTTTCAAGTCTCATAAAGCTTATTTATTCAAGGGCAGAACTGCAAACAGCAGAAAGTCAACTACAAGGAAGACCTTCCTCAGTAGGAGAAAAAAAAAAAAAAGATATCATGAAGAGAAAGTTTTGAGGTGAGGGGGGTGGGAAATATGCCACTCCCTGAAGGGAAATATATACCAGTAAACAAATGATGTATAAGTCTGCAGGCCATCATTTTTACCACACTGCTCTGCACCGGGGAACGTGCAAAAGACTGTTCCTTTAGGAAAGACCACACACCACTTCTGCTGGATTTTTTCCCCTCTTACCCAGTTTGATGTTTTTGTTTTTGCCAAGACTGGTATCTGGGCTTAGCTTCAAGCTCATCAGTAGTTCCCTTAGAGTTTCAGCCAAAAATACATCTTTTCCACAAAGGCTGGATGATTTTCAGGATGATTTTACTTCTCTGCAGGAGGTTTTTCTCCTACTAAGTGGAAGCTGTGCTCAATCTATTGTATCTTGGCCACACTCAAACTCGACTAGCTGGGTTAATTCACAGACAAATTGAACACATGCAGTACGTTTAGTTAGAAGACAGATAGCACTACAGCGCCCTTTACCACAGTGGGAACATTTTGTTCAGTTTATTAAAGCAGTTGAGCTTAATTAAAGCAGATAAATATTTTCAAGAGAAGACAAGAGCAGGTACTAAAGGACTTCTTAAGCCAAGAAAGAACCAATGTCTGGAAACCAAAACTGGACAAATATAAATAGCAATTAAGTTTTTTTTTCCATTTTTACACTGTCAATGTGTAATTCCTTTGTAAGGAATTACCAGACGAAGTGGCAGAACCAAAACTGCACCTTTCTGAGGTGTTTACCTTAGCAAACAAGAAATTACAGGAGCAGCAGGGGTTGCTAGTTCAACCAAAGATGGAAGGGGTCCACTGATCTGAAACTAAGTTTCTAACCTAAGGCTGGAGTTCTAACAGTGACCTCAATTCTTTGAGATGGTGTCCAGGAGTGGACCTCAGAGGTCACCTAGACTGCCCAGCCATCCCAAGGCTGGGGCAGCGTTATCCCATTTCTGAGATGCTCATCTAACTTCTTTGAATTCTCCCGTGAGAGACCTACTACAGTCTCCTCAGGCACCCCCACAAGGCATCCAGAAGAGTAAAAGAAGGTTTTCCTAACCTGAAGTTTACCTTACTGCAACGTAACTGACAACTTCTCATCCTGTGCTCCATGGATAATAGATTCATAGTAGCAGTTGTTCTTTACTTGAAGATCACCTTTACCTATTTAATCAGCTTTTCCTTAGATAACAGCCCAACTACTGTAATCTTCCTCTCTCACATTTTCCTCATCATCACCATTTTCCTCTGGACCACCCTCAGGGTATGTCTTTCATCAGATGCTGTACCCAAAAGGCTAACCAGCTGCTCACTGATACCAACCAGCGTAGAACTGCTTTGTGTCTGTTGTATTTGCAGTTGTGCATCTCATGAGAACATATACATTCTTATACCAGCAAAAAAAAAAAAAGAGAAATCAACTTCATGATGTTCTCCTGAGTCACAAAAGCAACTTTATGTCCTGAGCTACCAGGTCCCAAACTTCAATTCCTGTAGCTGACTATTTCAGAGTAGATATTTGTGTTTCTATCTTTATTGGTTTGCTTCCATCTATTCTCCAAACACTTCACTGTCTGATCTCGTCTTACAGCACACTCAGAGCCCCTCCAAGTTTTGTGTGCAATTCACAAATATACACAAATGTATTAGGACATATAAATGCATAAAATGCAAACATCCCTGCTGAGATCTGAGTATTTGAATCATTCTATGATTCTATGATTTGAGTAACACGGAAAGTGTATCATAACATTTTAACAGATGACAGAATGGAAAAAAGGAGAAAAAAAAAAAGCCTAAGAGAGTGGCCACCGGAGTCAGAGCTAGAAGCAGTGAGAGCACTCAGTTTGCCTATTATGGGATATAAAAATCTCCTCTTTGTTCCAATAGGAGACTAGGTCCCATGCAAGCACAGCAGGCAGCCCAAAGGGATGATTCAAAACCTGAAGTCAAAGACTTGTGACTTCAAAAGCACCCTGAATCGGCTTCAAACGCCTGGACATCAGCTTGTCATCTTATATTCCAGTGCTGCTGTTCTACCAAAGAAATACCTAGCAACAGCAGGCCTAGCACAGAAACAGTTATACTCCAGTGCGGAATAAATCCATGTTAATACATTTTAAAACAGTCTAGGCCCACCCATAGAGACAGCTTGAGTCTTCAAGAACAAAAGAAACCCCAGCAACTGTCATGGGATCTTGGGGATGGGGAAGTGATCCAAAAACATCTTAATCTCTATTTAAAAAGAATAACTCAAGCAAGTACCACAGTATGTATCATACCACTGCTATGTATCAGTGGAACCTGGTACTCGGTTGTATTAGGCACCCATTACGGGTTTAATCCCTGCCATGAGTAAATATTTTGCCCCACGATGTGCCAGTTCTCTCCCTCCTTAGCCACACATACACATCTCTGTTTATGTATGCACATATACGACTATGCAGTTACAGAATGTACACATACTACGATGCATAGCACGGATTATGCATTGAACTTGAGGGTCAGCTTCAGTGTAGGCCACTCTTACCTGAGCCAACTTCCCTTCTGTCCCAGCTTAAAAGCAGCAGACGCACTCTCACAGGAGGGGAGCGACTGGCAACACATCCTCTCTTATCCCACCCCCCTGGTTTTGTTTTTTTAATGTGTGCAAGGTGCCTTTAAGTCCCCAAAAGCTAAACCAACTCACATATGGCGTGCTACAATTACTCGAGACTGGTTTCTAGAGAGGCAGCACAGCTGAATAACACGTGTACTCACATCCTCCCTCATTATTCATTCCGGGTTTCTGATTGAAATGCTCCTACATCACACCTAAAAACCTGACGATTTAAAAATAAGCAACAACCATGTAAGACTTTGTAACTGAGATGGCACTTTTTTTTTTTTTTTCCTTCTGAGCCTAGAATACATAACGTAATGCTCATGAGAATCTGAGTTGTCTTTAGGCAGGAAATTGGTGTTTATATATAGTGCATCTATATATAGATCCACACACCAATGCATGCAGCATTACTCTATGTGTGTATATGTATAACCTTCAAGATTTTTTTCCCCCTCACACTCTAAATAATTAATCAATGTACTTTTACACCTAAAAGATTACTTTGGCTTCCCCAAAAAAAGACTGGATAAAGCTCAACAGGAAAGCTGAATCTGAAAAATAGCTAAAAACGTAAGGATTCCGGCACAGAAGTTCCCAGAGAAGGCAGAACCGGTGCACATGAATCTGTCGGTGGTAACTGCGTGTGCACTCTTTTCTTCCAGCAAAGACACAGTAATTCAAGTTAACTTTGGGGAGCAGCAGAGGAGGGCTAACTTGAATCAGCCCACCCTTCCTATTGAGTATCCACATGCCAGTGAAAACTATCATTTTATATGCACTAACACATTACCTTTCTGTAGTTTGCGGGTTTAAGCTAGTAGAATCAGATACATACCCTATACTACATTGCAAAAATTATATTTCTTGGTGATAGCACTCAGTAAAAGACCCCCAAAATAGTGTGGTTTGGAGAAGAAATGAACAGGAAGCTCTTAAATACTGCTTTACCCTCAAAGCATTTTGCAAACGTTAACATTTCAGTGCTCCCAGGACACAAGTGAAACCATGCCACACAGCTTCCCTGGAAAATGGTAAAATGCCTCACTTAAAGGCTAAGCGGAAAGTCAGATGTGCTACTGTAAGGTGGGAGTTCTCTTTATCCAGCTGCATACCCAGCTAGAGTGTACCTGATTTAAAAAAAAAAAAAGAAATAAACAACTTTATCCTTTGTTTCAGTTATCACCAATGCACTCACTTCAATAACATGACCAAATGTTAGAAGTTAGTGACGTTAAAAATAAAATGCAAGCAAATATGAAGGCAGTTGCCACAAAGAGACAAGTCCACCAGATGTCTTCACTTTGTTAGAAGCAAGACATTTCTAAAAGCAGCTGAGAAACCCTGGCCTCACACAGCAGCACAGATCTGCTCCCTTCCAGAGACCCTCACCAGACTTCGCTGCTTTAACTTCACTGGCAGAGATCTCCATTGTAAGGAACCTGAGCCTTACTGCAATCACGGATTTTCATGGAAAAACCTGCTTATTTTCCAAGCCAGGGCTAGCATAGGAGTAAGAGGAACTTGGACACCGGTTTCACTGTTTGGCTGGCAGGTTTTCTAGCATTCTTGCCACTAAGCTACAAAGAGAAATTTCTGTTTCTCAGTGATCTCTTGGTATGTATCACATTCAGATAATTCCTAGAGGAGTCTGTATCCATAATAAAGATTGCCGAATTTAATTCAAGTGCCTGAAAGGATGAGTTAAATGCCTGTGGGTCAAACTCCTTGCAACTTCAGTAAGAATGCAGAGAATGCGAAGACGAATGATCTCCCTGTCTCCTGCTATTTTGAACTGGAACCAGGTACATGTCTCAGTGTCTAACAATAAACATGCTTTTAGGGAAAACTCTGGGGCATTTCTCATTGTAAGCTCTGCTTTCCCCGAACATTACTTCATGCTCAAAAGGCTATTTTAGTCTTGTGTTCCAGAAAGATCCCAAAAGGCTGTTTACAAGAGCAAAGACCTTTTAAAGGAAAGTCATGTCTTAAGTGAAAAACCAAAATTAAGGAATAAAGGAAGTAGCAGTTTTACGTACTGGTGTATATAAACCTAAAAGCCAGGGTTTAAAGCAGTCGTGAGTCACCCGTGGGTGGGGTTGAAGGCGGTGGCAGCCTGCAGACCACTGGCCTAACCAGAAGGCATCTCAGTTACTGCCACTTGCTGTGAGTATCACCACCTAAATAATGCCATTTCTTAGAAGCGTAGGTCTGGGATTCCATCATACACCCACACAACCAGTATCGTGTTTTAACTGTAGACTTTGAAAGTCCTGAATTACAGCTGGGCCTCAGAGGCCTTCGCGTCACACTCTTCAACAGTGGATGATGGGTATGAAAGCATTGTATCACTTGGTGAAATCTGAAAAGGGTCACTTGTCAGTCAAGAGAGGGGAGACAATTGTATTTGCATGCCTAACGATGAAACTCTGAGTGAAAGACTGAATAACTGTCAGCTTTAAAAAAAAAAAAAAAAAAAAAAAATCATGCTTGCCAATAACCGTGCTGTAACAGTGGTTGGGCAGCATCTTTAGAGTCAGACTAGTTTCTGTATTACAACTGAGACTTTAAACAGGATGACAGCTGAATCCCGGAGAGGAGGAACTCGGCTTTCCTTCGGGGATGAACAGCACCTCGTGCTACGGTCCCAGTCTTCAGGTGTTAGGAAGCAAAACTTGCAGATGGTAAATACAATAAATAATTTAAAAAATATCAGAGTAGCGCAGAACTATATGGGAGAAGGAGAAAGGGCATGTCAGGTGAGATTTAACACAGCATTTTTATGGAGCTCTATTTTGATGTTGCATAACATCAAAGAAAAAGCCTCGTGGGCCGCTGTTGTTTATTATTATTTTTATTTTTTTTAAATCACTTGCTAATAAAAAGAGAGGAAAATCCAGCAAAATTACTTTGCCTCTCATGTTCTAATATAAGCCAGTTTAACATAGAAAATACTATAATCAGAGTGACCAACTTCATTCATTCAGGCAAAATAATACCACTCAGTAACACCCTACATCTGCAGCACTCACTGTTACAAACCCTGCATTAAAGAGAGAGGAGCGTGTCAGGAAAAGGGAAAACCATGAGCTTTCCCCAAAAACCATTAGGCAGCTTTGTCGGAGGTACTGGTATGTATACGCTTCTTATTCAACATTCTTCCTCTCTTTTCTTCTTTAGAGAAAAGCATACTGGCTTTTTTGTTTAAGAGACATTAAGTATTGGACAGGGTAGTTGGTACAAAGCTCTACCCTGTTACTCTATTTGGTTTTTTATTTAGTGTTGGTTTTACCATTTCATGTCAATGAAGATTTCTCATGCTGTACCGATGTCTTCCTACTTTGATGACATCTGAATTCAGAGGGTGCGGATAACTACTGTTAGCAACAGTAAATGGTGATGACAAGGGGCAAGAAGCACATCTTTACTCTTCAACGGGAACACATAAACTGTGGATGCTGATCCTGTAAATAAAAATCAATGTCCCCACTTTATCTCCAAATGAACCTCCAGAACAGGTGCTAGACAGATCATAGTCCAATGTCAAATAATTATTTTGTTAATGATCCTAGGTGAAAAATGCTTTTTTTGCTGATAACTTGCACATTAGCACAGGGAAGACTCAAAGCTTCCTTGGAAGCATACTATTTCTGGCTTACTGAAACCAATGCTTTTTATTTTTAACTAACACTAAAAAATATTTTTAAAAGAATTGCCAAGCAAGCCTGGAACACCTGGGCCAGATATCCTGCTGTGCTGTAACGCAGTCTATTTAGGGCTGCCTCAGAAGGTCACTCATACCTCAACTACTGCAATATGTCACCACCTTATAAATGGGAGAGAGTGGCATCAGCAAATAAAATGGGTGCCTTGTCATGCCCTGGCACTGGCTTTCTACTCCCAGGTGCCAGGTGTGATGTTAGGTTTAAATTTAAAGGACCAAACCTAGTTCTGAACTCACAAGTAAAAAACTGATAGAAGCATCGAGCCCTTTAACTAAGACAAGACACAACTGCACTGAATTTCACAGGACTGAGGCATTTCAGCGCTGAACAGCAGTAACTCTGGAACTGCTAAAATGCAAATAGTGTATGATGTCAGCCATCACAAACTCCATTACATTAAAAACCCCACCTTTCAGAATTCCTGCTTTACAGAAGGTCAAAATTACTGAATCCTGTCAAGACTTTTTAAACTAAAATCTTCAGACACTTTCAAGGTATGTCATTACATATTTCACAATTCATAAGTCAAAATTTGGAAATGAAAATAGTGTGTCTTTATTGATAGTCTGCCACAAATTACTGTATAAACTTAAAAGTTAGTAAAAAAAAAAAAAGTATCTGCTACATGGGAAGATCTTGAACATTACAAGCACATCTGCAAAAAGCGGATGCTTTCTTATAGTAGATAAGAGTTGTGTTACCAGCTCTCACTGTAGTGCCATATGCAATTAAAAGTATTGTTTTAAACAAACTGTATGAGGTTCAGTAGAGTCACTGTTTCTTCATTATCGCAAACACCCAGAGATGTACACTTTAATGTTAAGCCTTCACTGTCTTCAGTGGAACGCCTTTGTCTCTTAGGTGAGCTTGTACACAATGTTCGCAGGACTGTAGTTTCTGACTACAAAAGTAGTGACAAGAGGGACAAGAACAGACATACTACAATAGGAATTCCAACAATTCAATGCATCCATCTTACTGGAGGAAACCAGTATCTTTACATACTATTGAATGTTAAAAACAAACAAAAGATGTTTAAGCACAAAGTATATATTTATACCAAATAAAACAACTGAAAAAGTATTACATAAAGAAAAATAATGTAACAGAACGTACTTAAGTACCTAACTTACAGTCATGCTCATATCTAAAAGTAACATTGGTAACTAATATATATAATTTTTGACAAGGGTGCATTTAAGAGTTCTCTAACATACAGCATTCTAAATGTGGAGAGTATTTTTTTTTCCAAGATACAGAAAACAAATTATTTTACACAGGCACACCTGTTAATTTGTTTAAAAAAACATGCTCGTAAGTGAAAAGGTCACTTTAGTACTCATTTCCCAGATGTGTGAAAGCTAAGTAGTGTTAATCACGTTGAAATAGTCTCTTCTCCTTTTGCATTTGTGAGCGCCAACACTGAATGGTACGATATTTGATCCATGTGGTTTACTGACACTGCAACCTGTTTCCAAGCAGTAGCCCTGCCCAGGTGTTGAACAGCACAGTACTGTACAGCCCCATCTGTCCGCATGTAGTGTATTTATAACTAAAAGCTATTACAATTATTACAAATGATTTCTGTTTCAATATATACATCAGTATAAAATACTACCCAAAACACTTCTGCATTTCAAACAAATTTAACCACTTCATCAAACAATGCGTTTGCAGAATTAAAAAAAAAATTCCAAATTAATGTTGATTGCCAACAGTACAGCATCTCTATGGTATGTTTCCTAATAAATGAGAGAACGGAAATGTATTAAAATCAATTAAAATAAGTATCACAAAACATAATTCATGTTAGAGAAGTTCAAGGATTCCCAGTTTGTCAGTATCTATCCTAAGCAGTGCTACCCAAATACAGTATAAGCCATTTAGTGTTTCTACAATGAGAAGAAAACATTCAAATATTAAAGCTGTGACAAACACACAAAAGCAAGGAAAGAAAATTTGTTCTGTACTCATCCCTGTTGTAGCAAGGCACAGCGTGTCAGGAGTTTGCACTCAGTGCATCGTATGTGCTATTATACCTGGATACAACTGTGGAAGACAACTGAAATGAAATCAACTATGAATTTCCTTGCTGTTGTGGTTTTATGTCAGACCATTCAAGTTATAACAACTTAGTGTTTTTTTCCTGAAGGGAAGAAGAGAGAAGAATTCATAATGAAACTGTAAAAATGCTACTAAAATCCCTATCTTGGACACAATATACTGCTTTAGGAGCTACTGTGTCATTGCACAATACAAGTGGCCTATTCATAGCTGAATTATTGCTGTAGCAGAATATATTTGTTCTTGCGGATGTGTTTTGAGAATTTTTATTTTAAAACCTGCCTGTGTCCCGTAACAAGCCACAATTTTGTGTATTTCAAACACTAATATCTTTACCTAAAGTAGTAAATGTACACTCAGAGTGGCAAATTTCAAATCTCTGCCTCTGCTGCTTCAGTTTTTAAAATAAGACTCCTTTCAGAGTTTTCATTCTTTACATTAACCTAAAGTAGAACTATTTCTGAAGCACAAAAAAAATCCAATGGGTTTTTTTGTTTTGTTTTGCTGATTCCTTCCTAACTTGAAAAATAATTAGTCTTAAAAAAAAAAAAAAAATCGCAAAACAAAAAACCCAAAAAATCTCTCCCCAGGAGAAGTCCCTGCTAGCTGAGATTTTTTTCAAAGCAAAGTTTCACGCTTACAGAATCTTTATAGTCATGTTACACACCCTTGAAAATAAAGGCTCATGTTGAGAATGGTGACAGGCCCTTAATTATAGAGGTGTTAACTAGTGACACTATTTTTCATCAGAAAAAAGCAAAAGCCCCACAAAGCTTCGTAGCTTATACTGAAAGTTTGATTCATGCTCATTTTGTTCATTTAAAAATACTCTTTGGAAACTGTGTCAACTCCTGCAGACAACTTAGTGATACATCTTTTCCTGTTAAAATAAAGATAATTCATATTCACCTCTACCCCATGCTAAGCTCTACTACTAATATACACTTCATTACCTGCTCATGTCACCATCTAACACATATCTTTACATTCTTCTACATATAGTGTCCAGGGCTTATTTTTCACCAAAGAGAATTTGATAACTATTACATGTAGGAGTTTTTCTTGAGGATTTTTTTTTTTTTGGTGTTCTAGCTTTTTCATTGCAACTTAGAGTGATGTTAATAATTCAGACTTTTTAAGACAAACTTTTCATAAAATTTTTTAGCTATTAAGGATATTAAAATCTAAACTCACTTAGAGATCAAAACTGAAAACCAGAAGAGAGATTAGATGCATCTGTCATTTTAAAATTGTTTCTGCTACTTTAAAATGCATTTTAAAATTGTACATATGACACTTAGGATTCTAAATTTTAAATTGCTGCAATCAGATTCTAATTCAAAATTTTGCAAATAAACATGAAAAATAAGCCACTGGTCATGAATTCTAATGATTACATTCAAAGCTAGCCTTTAAAAAAATAAAAAAGTTACAGGAAAAACATACTCGTTATGTACTCACTAGCTTATCAGGCTACAATAGGCATGTTTTAAGTATAAAAAAGCAGACAATTTAAATTTAAATAAGACTATGTGAAATCAGACAAAAACCTTTAGATTTCACTATTAAAAAAAAAAAAAAAAGAACACCTATAATTACTTCCCATCCTACAGCTACAGTTAAACCAACTAACAAAAATAATCAAACTATTTTTGACAAACAAAAGTTAGGCTAGAATATGTGGCAACAATCAAAGTTCATATATGTTTCTATGTAAAATGACTCATGATTTACTATAACATAAAATATGAACAAGAGCACTCTGTGACTAATGGAAGAGCTACTAGTAGAAACACTTAATGCCAAACAGTCTTCAGCCCTCCGTTAAGTCGTATCTCCAAATCAGTATTGACTTCTTTTGACCAGATACATCATTTTTGGCTTGTCACCCCAGTCTGTCACGTTTTACCACTTGCCACAGGCAGCAGGAAACAACTAGCTGAGCAAACTACAAGCAGTGGCATGCAGAAATTAACTCTCAAATCTGAGTACTTAGATAAAATGATATGCAAGCGCACACTAGGACAAAAGGAATGGCATTCGTCATCCAAATAGGCTCATCATCCCTCCCCACCCCCCTTGAACAGTAGTTGCAACAGCAATAGAAAAAGATCAAGAAGATATCTGTTCTTCAGAGTCAACTGTGGAAAAAAGTCAGCAATATATAACAGCAGCGATGGACAAGGAAGAGCAAAACGAAAGAATCCTGTTGAGTATTTGTTCATTTACTTTTTCTGAACACAAGCCAAAGTGTGTCACACTGGCTTGTACTGAACTTCAGATACAGATGTCCTATTCTCCTTAGATCCTTCACAGATTTAGAATTCAGTCTCCCTGAGGCCCCTATAACCAAGTAAGAAAACTCTCTTTATCTAGCTTGGTGGCTGCCAAGACAGATTCCATGTCATTAAGGATGTCAGAGCTCAAAGCCTCTTGCAGACTTGGCATCAGTTCTTCTCCTTCTATATTCATCCCATCTCCTTCCAGTGTCCCAAGGTCCACATTTGTCCCTGGAATGGCTTCAAGGTAGTCTGGGAAACGGTTCTGATGGGACGGTATGTTACTTTGGCTGATACTGTCACCTAGTTATAACACAAAGCAAGATAGATATTAAATACACTGGAAGAACCAAACCCACAATTTATCAGGACAACCGGTTAAAGGTTAATTGGGTATCTCCTGCATCATACAAGCAATGATTCATACAAATCCAGCACAATACCCAAAGATGACTTGACCACATGCAGATGTACAAAGAACATGCCTTTGTTTCAACCTTTTCACCTAGTGACCCAAATCTCTACAGATCTTTGATATCACTTAGCATATTTTAATTTTTATGCTTAAAGGAAAAAGACAATACTGAGTCAAATATTGCTGTGGAGCAGTACTAGCAACACTGGATGAGGTCCTATTCTTAGCTCTGAACAAACAATATTACTTAAAAAGCAAATGGACACTCAAATTCCACATTACAACAGGAGTGATACCATTTATGAACAATCCTCCATGCTCCATACAACTGAATTATGAGTATGTTTTTCACAAGTCTAATATTTCTATTACAGAAACAGAAGAAGGTAGAAAAACAATGCAAAAAGTACCACAGCTTCTCAGAGTTGCTTGTCTTCATTGCAAATAGACCCAAGTATATTTGGAAAACATGCATTGAGGATGTACACAGAAACAGACCTGTATCCATCTCATCAACACTGTTCAGGAAGTCATCGGGGGTTCTGGGTACACTGTAACTGCTCATGCTAAGTCCACTGTCTGTGCTTTCATCTCTGGAGTGATATGTTCCACTGCAGCAGAAAAAAAGGGAGAAAAATAAATTAGGGTAGAATACAGAAGAAATTAAAATAAATGCTTGGTTTTGAACCAATTCAAGGGCTTCGAAAACAGTCACAAAAATGCTCTATTCTAATAAAAAACTGAAGGTTTTGTCTGTGTGAGACACCTGGGTTTTATTTTATGCAGACCTTTTCCAATTAAAACTGTATTATTTAGATTCAATTTAACTTGATGAGAGCATACTTAAGCAGCTTTAAAAAACTGTCTACCTGTGTTCTGCAGAGTTTCAAAACTTTTCACATCCACCCACAGCTAAAAACCATTGGAAGCATATCACAGATAGTCTCTAATAATAATAAAAACAGTAATAACAATGGCGTACCCTTTCATACTTCTATAAGGATTTAAAAAAAAAAAAAAAAAAAAAAGTATTTTAACTGCTAGTGTCCCCATGTTTAATCAACCACTGAAGTGTATTTTTAGGTCACTGCTGTTATAAATAGGAGCTATAGTTGGAACTCCTTAAGCAATTCTTCAATTGTTTCCCACTGTTGCATTACTACTCGTTCAGTCATACATGTCGTGGCAAGAGTGCGCCCTAAAATAAATCAAATACTGGTACAGAAGCCATCCTGTAAACAAACTCTGTTCAGAACAATCTTGTTGACAGATCAGTTAACAAAACAGTGATGTCATGGGGCATTACATGCATTTGCTTTCTTACTGCCATCTTAGTGCCAGTAGAGTGAGAAATACCAATAAAGTTGCAGTGGGAAATTTTGGATGGGGCAGAGGGGAAGTAAGCCAGTGCATTGAGTTTACATAGCAAGGTTTTGGTAGGAGAGGGGTGGCCTCTGTGAGAACACAGCAGGAGCTGACCCCATGTCAGACACAGCTGATTCCAGCCAGCTCTGAAACGGTCCTGCTGCTGCCCAAAGCTGAGCCTGTCAGTGACAGTACCTTTGTGATAATGTATTTAAGAAAGGGCTGTGCAGCAGCTGGAGGAGTGAAATTATGAGAGGAACAGTCCTGTGGACACCAAGGTCCGTGAAGGAGGAGGAGGAGGTGCTCCAGGTGCCAGAGTAGAGATTCCCCTGCAGCCCATGGTGCAGCCCATGGTGGAGCAGGCTGTCCCCCTGCAGCCCATGGAGGCCCACGGAGGAGCAGAGATCCACCTGCAGCCCGTGGAGGACCCCACATTAGGGCAGGTGGATGCTGTGGCCTGTGGAGGGCCCATACTGGAGCAGGCTCCTGGCAGGACCTGTGACCCCATGGAGAGGAGCCCAAGCAGGAGCAGGTTTTCTGGCAGGAACTGTGGCCTGTGTGAGCAGCTGTAGAAACAGACCATTACCTCCCACCCCCTGCATCTCGTGATATCCAAGCTTCACAAAATATTTTCAAAATCTGTATTTCTTCAGGTTGTGGTAGCATTTACTGTGAATTCTTACTGATTTTTCCAGCTTTAATACTAAATGAACCTCAACTTGACTTACTGTTGAAATTAGCATTTGAAGACATACTGATCCTTCTCATAATGTGCTCATAAAGTATACAGCCTTTATGTATGCCTTTTTGTCAAGTAGGAAGAAGCAGACAGATGATGGCTGAACAGCTATGCAACATCGGATGCAGGCAGAATGCCATCAGCCATGAATATATACATATATTTTTAATATATATAAAATATATATTAGATTTCACTAAGACATCTTTGCCATATGAGAAAGAAACCTAACATTTCTTTATAGTTAAATAACAATTTTTTTTTTAGATTCATTTAAAAATAGTATCACCACACATTCGATAACAATCCTAATAATTAAGCTATTTAAAACTTATGGGGAAAAAATGCTGGTTTACTTTGTGGCACAAAATACTAAAAACAGACTGAGACTATGCTGAGCTAAATCATCCTAGTTGAGAAGGCTTTTTGGCTGCTGCTCTCACATTTGGAATGTTCAGCTCTTCTCTTCAAATCACTCCTTAATACACATTTCCTCTTTCTCCATTTAGTAGTCATAACACCTAAAATTACCACATGCAACTAAACTGCATTACCCAAAATAGAGTGGATACTTCTTCCACTAATACTTGTTAAAATATGTGTACACAACAGAAGAAATCCCAATTTAAGCATTAAACAGAGAAGTACCATCACTATCAACATAAATCTAATAGACAAAAATCTGTAAAGAGAGTGGCGAACCAAAAGGTGAAATAGCCTCATGAAGCCTGCATTGCTGGATGTCCCATTAAAAAAATATAATATACCACAATGACAGTAAGGACTGAAGATAGCAGGCAGAAGATTGACTACGCAAATGAAAACACTACTGTACATTTTCTCAAATTGCTCCAATCTAGCACTTATTTTCTAAGATTTTTTTTTTTGATGTTCTGATTACGTAGGCAGTGGAAAATATTCAACTACCTAAACTTTGGATATCCAACTTCAGTACCTAAAGTTAGGAGGACTGCCTGACCAGGAACTTTGTATATACCCTATAATGATAAAGATTTAGACTAGATATAAGGAAGAAGTTTTTTTTACAATGATGGTGGTGAAACACTGAACAGGTTGCCCAGAGAGGTGGTAGATGCCCCATCCCTGGAAACATTCAACTTAAGATCAGCTACTTGATACTGCTGAAATGTTAGTAGATTTTTACTCCATTAATTAAAAGATTATGTGGCTTGGAGATGTGACTGTTTTATCATTTTCATCTTTTCTTTCCAGCACACCAAGCAAAAAATACAGATACAACTTATTTCAAGCTGCAGCAGTTTCTCCGGATTTGCAATGGTTAGTATGAAGCATTTGCAAGCTGTAATTAGAACAGTATTTCAAACAAAACAAACACTCCAATTCAGAGGGATTAAAGAAAAAGTTACATGAAAAAGACTAGTCTATACTGTAAAAGTCTAAATCTTGAATTCAAAGACCCACTTCAAAATAATACAGCATTTAAAATGAAATATGCCGCTATTTTCAGATCTAGCATTAACACAGTAAAAATACTGCTAAATTAAATACCTGAAGTGGAGGCAAGGGGTGAATGGAGAAACCTTAAAATGAACCTCAAGGTGTAGTCCTAAACGTGCCTCACGGTTCATTTGATCTCATAGTAAACTATTCACAAATTCTTCTGAGTCAGTAATTTGAAATGACTGTTAGTCAACAGATTATGCAGATGCAAACATGTTATGGCTTTGAATAAAAAAACCTTCCTACAAGTCCGAACAGACTACTTCCTCCCACAGGAGACAGCTTTTAATCCTCAACTTTTACTAGACTTGCCATTTAAGGGAAGATTCATTTACAGCTGTGGCTTTTGGCACAGACAGATGTTCAAAATAAACTATTACATGTACCAAACAGAATTTTAAATAATTTTTTTTCCCCTCTAGTAGCTACTCCTACAAACCTGTTAAGAAACGGATCAGAACTATTTGTAGTCATTGTTCTCAGTTCCTGAGACATTCCAGGAGACGACACGGGATTTTGAGATCCACCGTCTTGTTCCATTGTTGGAAGCTGGCTACGGAGAGCCAATTCCTAAAACAGGGGGAGGGGGAGAAAGAAAGATCATGTTAGGCACTTCAGTGCACTTTTTGATATATAAACACATGACATTATAGGTAATTAATGCTTTTACTGTTTCCAGTTACAAGAGTTTCTGAAGACAATACAAGAATTTTTACTGGCTTCAGTGATAATGAAAGTTCCACCGGTGAAGCCCAGTATTACAGAGACTTCACTGTAAATGTATTTATGGATATAAATATCTGTACGTTTACATAAATCTTTTCTAGTTCACTTCAATATCCTTTTGCTAAGTCTATTCTTAAGATCAAAAAAAGAGAATTGTTAACACTATCTGACCCCTAAGATACATCTGTCTAGCTCTGCTGCTAGCACTTTTTCCCCACTTCTTTTAAGTTCTGATTTAGACTCCAGCTTCCTTTTTACCCTGCTTGTGTCATTCAGCAAAGTTTAAAGTCTTTTGCCACAAATTCCCATTCACTCCCCCTGTTTGAAGCATGCATGTTGAAATTTCTGATTGATCTAATCAGCAATTTGTGCCATACGTAAATCTTAAAGCTCTTCAAATCCCTAGCAATGTCTTAGTTTTACTAAAGACACCACATTTCTGAAGTTACAAACTTAGATTACTTATATATTTTTATGCACCTGACTGTGCACCAACTTGAATCAATCCATCCATAAAGCTTATAATTACTATTTAATGAAAATATGTTTTAACATAAAATACACAAAATTAAAGGTGGGTGGAGATAAGCAGCATTTTATGTAATTTCCAGTGCCCCCTTCTCTCCCTTTTTAAACAGGCAATTAATGAGTTACACATGTGAAAAATACAATAATTTTCTTCAAGCAACATTCCTAAAGCATCATCAATAGCTCACCAAGTCTGTGCTTTGTTAACGTAGAATCTGGTAAAGAAATCTATTGACTACTTGTTACCTTTATTAGCAGTATGTGATTTCCAGGCTGCGCCTGGGGAGCTAACCTCAGGCAAAACCAATCCTGTCAGTCTTGACAATACTCAATATTTCTGACTTGTAAAATGACAGGTCATCATCCATTCTCAATTATGAGCCCAAGGACTACTAGAGACTTTTAAGATATAAGAATAGTCTTTCTTCAATTCTTCTTCAAAGTAATTTCTTTTAAAAAAAGTGTAAGGTTATTTTATTTTCCAGCAGATTGTGGCAAATATCTAATGCGTCTCTTTCACACGGATTTTTTAATTTTCTAATCTGCATATGCTTCACTCCCATTCCTGTGGATTATTGTTCTACATATTCCTTTAATACCAAGTTTCATGTTTTGTACTAGAAGGTTTCTCACTCTTGTTGATTAGACCTTTGCAGAAAGTGCACAAACATACCACTGGGTTTTGTGTTCGTCACACCCAATTGCCTGCTCCAAGTAAATCCAGTCCTCTGCTCACGACTGCTTTACTTGGCCACTGTTTTAATAAATAGTAATAACACACCTTCTCCTCATTTTCAGATCACAGGATGGCAGGCACCTTTTAATTATTTCTTTGGCTTATCCATATGAATTTCATTTGCTTATATAATAAAATCAAGTGCAATGACTATATAATGAGGTCTTACTTCACAGCTGAGTTTACAAACTTCTATCAGTCACATCAGCCTTGATATAATAAGGCTGATATACAGGTAGACTCAATCCATTTAAAAAGAAAAGAAAGAAAAAAAAAAAAAGAAAAAAAAAGTTTTTCTTTCCTGGAATGCTTCCAAATGATGACCTGAAGAAGGCAGAAGGTCTTAGAGCAGCCATGCCAGAGATGGCTCAAGAACTGCTCGCTCACATCACAATCTTTATGCTCTTCCTCTGGAGACCAGAATTCTTCCAAATGTCACCCAAACCTTCCCTTCTCTGAGAACCTGCCTTCATGGTGTAGCTACTGTTAACTAATTCTACTTTGCTATTTGTCCAATGAAAAAGGAGGAAGGGAAAATAAAATAAAATTTTGCGCCACTGCTTCTAGAATCTTTTCAGCCTTGGGTTCACACCAGGCATACAGCACACCTTCCTTCTCCGCTCCGATAGCAGAGCTGTCAAACAGCAAGTGCTCCGCTCTTATGCAGCTACCGCTGCCAGACTGTGGCAAGAATGCTCTGTCCTTTCCTTCTCCCCCGCCTCGTTGCTTTGCGCGTTGCATTTTTATTTCCTTGGGCTGCAGCCCCTGACTAGGATGAAAAAGTGGGGCCAGAAGTGCCAGTAGCCTGCAGAAGAAACTTAAATCACACATCAGTGCCCCAAAGAGTGATGACAAAGCAAAGCCAACATGGAGTCATTTCTGTATATAAAGCACTAAAGCAACATTAGATCTCCTTGTGTGGTAGGCCTGCTCTTTCCAATCAGCACTACCTCCTCATGCAATAGTTTGTTGGGGTGGTTTTTGTTTGGTTTTTTGTTGTTGTTTTAAAAAAAAAAAAAAAAAAAAAAAAAAAAAAAAAAAAAAAAAAAGCAAGAGAAGAGAAATCCATACAGACCACCTCTTCAAGAGCTACTGACACCAGGAAAGAAAAAACCCGACATATTTATCTTCTGTACCTTAAGAAAAAACTCAGTACAAAGGAATAAGCAATTTGGAAAAAATGGGAAAGTTACCGTTGTATTTTCTAAATCCTTAGAGGGTAGAAGTGATTGAAGTTTCATCAATACATGAACTTAAATAGTACGGTAAAACTAAATGTAGCTCAGATACTAGCCAGCTAAAAAAGAAAAATCACATTTCACTGAAGGCCCATTGGAAAGAGATGTACTAAACCAGGAGAGAGAACTGTATTTTGCCTATTCTTTGGCACGTACAACATAGTGAAATAACTCTTTTCAGTATTAGTACTACTTTTATCCTTGCTGAAAAAAAACTAAGTGCAAAACTACAACTATTTTTAACTATTTATAAATAGCATTACTGCTACCTATTCAGGAGGCAGAACTACAGCACTTCCCCGTAGGAAGAATGTTATTTCATTACTCATTCAAGTAATAAATTTAGGTCAATCTGGGAGTCTGAAAGAGAAAGGAATTACCAAAAAAGACAAGCTATTCAGAAACAAATACAGAGCAGTTTTTAATCATTCCGTAAGGTAAGTTTTCTACAAGCCCTAAAGAGTGTAGCAAGACTGTTTTCCCCAAAAAGATGCATGCAATGGAAGCTAAAGTTATGTTGCTTGAAGAATGGTCTTTTCATTTCCTCTTCTTTATAAAACTGATTTTCAATAAAAACAAAAAGTTATACTTTAAAAAAATGTATGGGAGTGTACAAGGCTCTCCCAGCTCCACACAGAGGAATATGAACTCCAGGCTTTTAGTTCATGCTTTAAAATATATCCTTTATTAGAAGTATTTAAAGTCTGGAGGCAAAAATAAAACTATGACAAAATCCTGGCTTAGATTTCTATAACCTGATCTCATCCTATTTCTGTAAGTATGTCAAACTTTTTTTAAGTACCTCTGGGAAAACAAAAGCTTAGCATTCCTATTCTTAACAGAAAAGCTGAATTTTCGTTATTACATAAAGACCAAAATGATCTCTCATCTCCTCAAGTAAAGTAATTTTAAAAATTAGGTCAGTATTGTGTAATTTATCTGGCTGACCTTATCCTTTTCTTTTCCCCCCATAACTGCATAGAGATTAAGTTTTACATGAAGTTCCAAGTCATTTACACCATGTCCAAATTAACTTTATAAAATTACTCTTTTCAGAGCATTCTTATTTTTATCTTCATCACACTTTTGAGGAAAGATAAAAGATTCCCTCATGCAACTCATATATCATACTCTCAGTGTATTAAACATATGATATGCTACTCAACTTGAACTGATATATCCTTATAATTGGGCTATTTTGGTAAATTTACTTTAAAAGGGCCAATTGTAACATTTCTGCCCCCAAACACTGCTCAACTATCAAACGATCCACCGGCTTCGCCAGGATGGGAAAGAAGTACTAGGGAAAAGAAAAGACCACGACACTTAGGGGCAGACTTACAGCACCAATTATTTCTTCAGACTAAGTATTTATGCTCTTGTTTGGGGCCACGCAGTTACAGCATATGTACCAGAGAAACAGGGGAAACACATGGACAGATGAAGACAAATGAATTCAACAATGAGGAGTTATGCAATTAGTGAAGAGTAAAGGGAAACAGAAATCATGCAGTGTTGCAATCATGAAAACCAGCAAAATTAATTTAAGAGGTGATACTGATAGAGTGATAGTTAATTGCACTGTATACACTTGGCAAAGAACTCAGTGCTACACAGAGAATTGCAAGCACAGAGAAGGCAGCATAAATTGGAATAAACATTCATAAATAAAGTCTGGCTTCTTGTGTGGTTTTGCAGTCCTTCACTGTGCCTCTGCTTCACAGTCCTCTTGCTATTTATCTGCCCGTGGCTCCAGTACTGCACCTGCCCAGTCCAGGCGTCTCGGAGCACCAGTAAGGCAGGTACAGTGCCAGCAGGAGTCAGCAACCATGAAAGCCATGCAGAGCTAGATGGCCTCCCTCTAACAATTTTTGTTTGCTTCTAGCAAAAGCTGTTTTTCCTGGCCATCTTGTACTCAGGTCAACATGACTCATATATTCTGCTGACCAATTGCTTTAGCAGTACTTCTGTGATTAAGTTTTGCAACTGCAAGCAGCACCAATGACTCAAGGAAATCCACTGCAGTGAGCTACAACTCCTATACAGGCACAAAATGTACCCTGAAGCAATTAGGAGCATAAAAAAACCCACAAAACAAAACCAAAAACAACAAAGGAAACAAGCGTAGATTTGATTTACTCTATAGATTTTAAGACTGCTTATTTATCCATAAAGATCTACATTCACAGGCAAGCAATAAAATTATTTTGTTAATCTGTAAAGCTGCAAGTGGAATCAGAACTTTTGAACTTTCAAGTTACTAGTGTAATACAAGTATCTTTCCTACTGTATAACTTCTAGCTCAGCATTTCCCACTTAAATCAGAGTGTGAAACTCAAGTTCTACAGCTCTTGCCACACAAAATCATAAACCAAGTATCTCTTAGATCTATGGTTTTCCATAAGGAATTAAGCTATACTATTTCAAAAGCTGAAGAACATTTAAAGCACTTAGTTACCAAGATGGCTGAACAGCAGCAATGTTGCTCTTGCAGTAAAATCAGCTGAACTCTCCATTTTGTATATTTTGATGGCAGCCAACATACCCTTCCCCCCCAAATCCAGCCACACAGGACTCCCTTTCAATAACACTTGCCTATTTATGTCTACTCATGCTTGCGTTTTCTAGCCAGTATTTAAAGCAGTACCTTAGTGCATTGCTCATCAGAAATACCAAATACTTTAATAATTATCCCAAGGAACATCTCCAGAAATTCTACAGGACATCTAACTCCACGCTGAAATTCCCAATGCTTTGACAAAACTTTCAGTTTTATTTAATAGTGTTTAGAAGAAGCAGAGTTTGTTAGTCAAGGCAGAGGAAGATGTGTGCCTTGACCTCTTAATCACCATGGGTTACGATCCCAGGACAATTCCAAAGTGACTTTTTACTGATAGTTACAGACAGCCTTTGACTGGATATTCTCACCCCTTCCTTCAGCTGGAACTAACATTTGTATGGCCATACACTAAGACAAGTCAGAAAACTGACCTAGCTGAAAACTAATTTTTCTGACAGATCAGGTATCTGATCTGTCTTGCAGTGTAGCCACACCAATGCTTCAGCTACTAGATGATGAAAAAAACATGTTAGACATATCCTGTTCTGCTGCCTTATTATTAAGGCAACCAACCTTTGGCAGACAGAGCTGAGTTTAATGTCTGAAACTGCTGCACTCCACTTTGCCAGAGCATGTCTACCAGACCTCTCAGTCAGAAGTCATTTTATTAGGCAGCAAATATTTTGCTTAAAAAAATAGCACACAACTCCCCAGCTGCAGTCTTCACTCCAGTTTTGGATGGCTCTAGACACCCGGTTAAGTCTTCTCCTAAATTAATTTCTAAAGTCACGGCACTACACAGGTATGCTGCCTTACCTGTAAGCCTCATGGTGCTCTAACGAAGCTCCGTGCAACCAATGCTGAGTAAATGACAGGTGCTTAGCAGATTATCTGAACTAACCTTCAGCTACCTAAAATACAAGTGCTTTCCTAGAAATAGATGCCTATATAAATAGAGGTAATATGCTAAGATTTGTTGCAGAATTTACTGCCACAGACTAAAATAAGTCAGTTCATTAATTTACAAGAAGTTTTAGAAGGTAGTCCAGTGAATAACAGTTTGTTACCTAATGAAGTAAAATAATGTAACAGTTCAATGAAAACTGAGATAAACACATACAAAATTGATTTCTGTTCACTTGGAATCTTCAGGTTACTTACGATATCGTTCATGCTGCTCAGCTCCCTTATCCACATGACAGTTCTCCAGTAATATTTTGTTATTGACTTTGGAGACTAAGAAATCAGTAACAATTTCTGTTCACTGTGTAAAAGAAACACCTAACAGAAAACTTAAACCATGAGGGACAAAGCAAAACTAAGTACCAGTAAAAAGAGCTATGAAGTGAGTAAAACACAAGAAAAGGAGGGATACAATATTTACTTCCACTAAAATGAGAAATCTCAGGTACTGTTTGTGATTATTGATTTTAAAAGTTCAACCAGAAGGAAAAATTTTAAATGGGAAAAAAACTTTGTTGGAAAGACTCTTCATCGTGCCTTAGTTAGCCCTCCTCAAAACTTTTCACATAATGGATCTTTTCAGAATAAGACATATCATAGACCACTTTTTCTATCAAATATCAAACAATAAGGCAAATTAAAATTGAGGGACACGATACAGCTATGAATTTGCCTGAAATGCCTTGTTATTATCTTCCTGCACCTTGTAAATGTCATTTTCAAAAACGTTTCTGTATACCAGTGGTCATATCTTTCCTGGTCAAAAAAGCCACGTTCAAAGACCAAATGGCTGGCTTCAGTACCTTATCTCCATTAAAAAAACAAAACCAAAACAAAAAAAAAAAAAAACACCACCCCAATCCACAACAAAACCCAACCAAAAACCAACACCAACCCCACTCCCTTCAACACGAACACCCTTAATGAAACCAAGTCACGTCATTTATCTTGTTAATCTAGGTCAGTTTCAGATAACACACAAAGTGGTGGGAAACAGATTCAAGGGGCAACACTGTTTGGGATTCACTAAAAAACTAAAATAACTATTGTCCACTATTTGCACTGAGATATGAAGACAAGTGTATCTTGTTATTTAGAGACATATTACTGGCAAGAGAGAAAAAAAACCAAACCAAACCAAAACAACAAACCACCAACCCAAAACCTAAGTCCTCTGTAAAACTTCCAGCTTCACTAACATCACAGAAGTTCAAGAATATAGAAGTCAAAACTGTACTTGTTCTTAACAATGCTTTCCTTACTTGCTAGAAAATGTCACAAATCTGGCTTTGTACTGGTGTACATGCAAAGTGACTGAAAAAAATCTTTTATTGAAAAATAGTAATAGTGTCCTAAGAAATTAATACTTTCCTGGAACACTGGAAATCTTCTTGACTAAGCTGATGAAAGGTGTCAAACACCAACTAAGATGAATTTTTTTTTTTAAAGAAAAGAATCATAGGAAACTAAAATAATATTTCGAATCCAGTAACTATTCAGTACTATAAGTGCTTATATTATATGCAGTAAGAGTGAATATGAAAAAAAAATACGAAACAAAACCAAGTGATTCAGCAAACAGTGACAGACTGGCCATATGTGTTTGCAGATCCTTCAGTGAGTAGGGGAATTTCCAGAATGTCACTCAGAAGTTGGTAAGTCTCCTGTCTGGGGAAACAGGACAGAGAATATGAGAGGTACTTCATAAAATATAAAGGACAAAAGAACGGAGACGAAGAAGAGAGAGCACATTCCAGATATGCAGAACTACCAAGAAAGCAGCACAGAGATAAGCACAAATGACCAAAGCAGCAAGGAAGCAGGACTGTATTTGGTTCTCAGACAGGGATCTCCATTCAGTGGTAGAAACAAGCAGCAGATACAGAATGAGCAAGCATATACAGAGTAACCTGACATGTAAACAGCTGTGTTGTATTCTGATCTTACTAGCAAATACCCTAGTATTAGTGGCAGACGAATAAGAAATCTTCCAGTTTTGGCAGAAGAAAGTAGTCTGCACAGCATCCAAGAACAATGACATCAGTACCTCAACATTATTTGCCTCTATCTCTTTCCATCTTACACTGGAAGGTGAGAAATCTGTTACCTACCATCTAGCTAATTTTATGATTTACACAAAAGTTGTCCTACTTCTACTTTAGGTGACACATTGTTGACAATCAGATGTTAATTGCAAAAAAATGGAAGGAAGGCTACTGGGAAGAAGATAAAGTCAAGTCACTCAATCTCTTAACTAAGACAGGTAGGCATCTTTAAGATGTTCACAGATAAGTGATGATGATGAGTAAGTAACTGGACTTGGTGTTTTCAAATTCCCTGGATGTATCAACAGCTCTTGTTTACACACAGTAAGTATGGCAGGTATAATTTTTGCTTCAAATACCTTGACTTGGACATTTTTAGAATTATAATAAAATACATACTCATTCAAACAAGTAGAGTCTTTTACAGTACTTGCTACAAAAGATGAAGCTGAGCAATTGCTTAATCTTTCCAGGAGGTATTTAAGTACTAAGGCCTCCATATGTAACACCGAGTGTTACCGTCACTATAGGATACTACAGTATCACGGCAGGAAGATCAAAACTGGCAAGGACACAATGTCCACTCAGCACCAAAGAAAAGTGATTGAAGATGTGGATGTGGATCCAAAGATATGGATGTCCCATGCCTGGAAGTGTTCAAGGCCAGGTTGGACGGGTCTTTGAGCAACCTAGTCTAGTGGAAGGTGTCCCTGCCCAGGGCAGCGGGGGTGGAACTAGATCATCTTTAACATCCCTTTCAACCCAAACCATTCTGTGATTCTGAAATACCAGCACAACCATGGCACTGTATTCAGGTTACGTGGACAAAAACATCAAGGAAGAGGAGGGTGGGTTGGATGCAGGATGCTGGACTAGATGACCTCCACCAGTCCCTTCCAACCTATTTGATTTTGTGATTAAGAAAAGCTCAGAGATCCAGTTAGAAGCTAAGGAACATTTATCAGTTTTTTAAATCCATATAAAAGAGATACTTCACTAGAGGCAAGGTTCAAGAATGCTAGCGTCATAATTTCTTTACAAATGGAAGACCTTGACAATCCCTCTCTAAATCAGACTTAGTCTTCCCAGAATTAAGACCATTGAACATACAAAATTTCCTTTTCAGTATTCCTTAAAAAAAAAAAAAAAAATCTGAAATTTAGCAAGAGAAGTTATTATTCTTCTCCCAAGCACAGTTTTATGATCATTAAAGCAGGTAATTCCTCTAAACTTCATTAATTTATGCATAAAGGAAAAAAAGGAGCTGTCAAAAAGAAAAAAAGTTAACCAAAGAAATGTTTGTTCTTTCTACAGGTTTTTCACATATTCACTAGATTGACCATGACCTGATAGGACGTACAGACTGGGACTTCAGTAACAGCATTATTGGGGAAGACAGACAACATTTGCCTCTACAGTATAAGGCCTCAAGAAGCATTCAGAGAACAATTTTCAGGAGCAGTTCTCCAAGAACCTTCTTCCATATGTGGCTGCTCATAACATTATTGAAGCGACACGTGAAAACACCAAAAAATACATTTAGATGATACAACATGAATAATCTAATATTACAGAACTTTTAAGTTGACATGATTGCCTACTTTTCTGTCCACCAGACCACTCAAACACAGCTTGACTCATTAGCAAGTGCAGACTAATAAAACTAATCCCAATCAGGTGAGTATACAGGTGAGCCTGGTTTGAAGCTAGTTCAAATATAACTGGAGTCCTGATTTTTGCCTAAATCTGTTTATCAGTTCTCATCTCAAAGTGGAGTGACCACTACATATACATTTAATGAATTATCAAGAAGGTCCCTTTGAGTTTTTGCAGCTTTTTAGTGTTTTAAGACAGAATTTCAAGAAGTTCCAAAAATCTGATCTTATTAAGTACGAAAATGATCCCAAAGTTCTCAATTTGCTGTGTATTTCTGAGGTGGCAACAGGAAGATGTTACTGGGCAAGAGTGAACAATTGTATGACAGGGCTTCAGGCATAAAAGAAAACACAGAATACGCTTTTGGCATTCAGTAAGGAAAACATCCCTTCTGAATGACCTAATTGTGGCAGAAGATAAAGTGTTTCCAACTGGTGTGGAGTGTGCTTCTCTGTTTATTCCCTTGTATACCAGCAATTCTTATAATAATTTTTTTTCTCCTCCACAATAGGACCTAATATTGATTGACAAGATCATTATGTGGTTAATGCTCTGTAAATGAATCCAATTATTACATCTCAATTCAAGTGCTTTTAGAGTCATACTGATTTTGCCAAATAAGAAAGTAATTTTTCCAGGGTGTCAGTACTGTTTTTAAGGTATCAGGTTCCTATTTTGAAGATGATCTTCTCAGAACTAGTAACATACAATTTTTGCAGTACTCTTCAGAATGCAGTAGTAAACCAGTAGTCATGGCTTCCAAACATAAGATTTTTTTTTTTAATTCTGTTTTTCTTGCCTAGTGCAAGAAAAGAAAAAACAAAGTACAATACAAGCCAATACAAATATTCTCCTAACAATCAGAGTAGATTAAGAATACTGTTAGCAATAGCAAGCAATAAGCTCTCTGAATATTCCATAAATCCACCCTTTCAGAGATTTGTTCCATATTCAACTTTTTAAGAGCCTAAAAAACATCTGCATTAAACTGTATATCATGCTTCACATTTTGACCAATTTTCACTTGGTCTGAGCTTGGGAAGCTTTTCAGAATTGTTGTTTCCTATACAGAAATGTATCTGTGCAGAAGCCTTTTAAATGTCAAAATGAACTAATTACATATTATATCCCCATAGACAAGACTAACAAAATAATTGCTATTAAATAATTGTTACACTGTACATGCTTAAAAATCATATTTCAAATTACTTTCTATGAACTGATATCCTTCTTTAAGATCATACCTGTTTAAACAAACTGGTAAGAACATTCATGTGTACAGTACTTAAAAGTCACGAACTACTACCTGAGATACAATGGGAGGTTTGCTTTAAATACACATCTTGATGACATCAGGACTGGAACAGCAGTATCCTCAAGAATGCTAAACAAGAAGGTTGTTTTCAATGCAGAAAAAAAATGTGCAATGAATTCCTCTTTTGCTTTTAAATATTGATATAAAGTTGTACTAATGCAGCACTCAAAAACAACGTTTGGGTTGTGACCAGAGAAATGGTTCAAAAATGTGTATGGCAGAGCTTGGGGTTTTTTGGGGGTTTGTTTTTCTTTCTTAGAATGCCTTCATGTAGCAGAAGCTCCCCTGCTAACCTAATTTAATGCTTTCATTTTTCTAATTATGCTGAAACATCAGTTAAGAGCCTACCTGATGTTTTGGAGAATTTGCTGTGCTGGGATTGATATTCCGCAATGCCTAAGAGTAAAAATAAGATGGATAAAAATTACTTTAGCTGCATGGTTTGCTTATGCAGGCTGTCTTATAAACACCATCTTGTAGTATCAAGCCCCTAAGACAGGCCAGATGAGACAGGATAAGGGAGTTAAGAAACTATGAAAACCACGACACAGTGAAACAAAACTCACAGATTTATCAAGGATGCATATTTGACAGATAAGCTTAATGACCAGGGAGAACAACATGAAGGGAACTGCCTGTCACCCGGTCCAAAGTTAGTCAGGTTCTCAATGACAACCGAGGGAAAAAGACAATTAGAAGACCTATCTAGAAGCATGCTAGCACAGGGTAAAATGTTTGTTGGTGGATTAATTGCAAAGCAGGAACAACAGCAGAAGCCCAGGTGCTTAAGCAGAGAGAAAGTCCTGATGCCACCTTTGCAATGTATTCTTACCTAGAGTACTATAAAAAGTAATGGCTGTAAAGATGACCCAACTTACACCAAGAGATGTTGAAGATTCCTACAAAACAGGCCTTGACTACAAAGCGAATAACAGGTGTCAGATTCCAGGACAGAATATTGCAGGTGATGAAGAAAGAGAAAAGCTGTCTTTGAGGACATTAAGATATTATCCTCTCCTGATACAAGGCCCATCACCCAAAGTGAAAAGGGAACAGGATAAGATTTTAGAAGGTTTTCCTCAAAGAAAAAGATTAGTGCTTTCTCTGGCAGTGTCAAAAAACCCAAAGAATATCCTAAGTATCTAGCATAGACGGCAGTAACTCTTAAAACATTCAGACGGAAAAATCGAAGCAGAAGGCTTAGAATCAAGAGGAAATCAAGCTCAAATGCAATATCCAGATATTCCAATGTCCAGTCCCTACACTTTAACATTTGCTACAGCTGTAGTCATATAGTAGAAAAATACTGAAAGGAATAGCTTACATTCTAACTATAAAGTTCGAAATTCTTCAGTATAAGAAAAATCACAGGTTCAAAATGCAGCACAAGTGATTCAGTTGTTCCTTGTTCCACTCCGCTGTTTAACAGATAAGATTTTAGCAACATGGTGTCTCCTCAAGGTGTCTTATATAAACTTTCAAAGTACTTTGAAATCCTACAGGCTGCAACAGGTTCTAGAAGTGACAGACTTTTCTCCACTTAAAAGGGAGAACTAAAGCTGCTGTGGCAACCTACTTCTTTCCTTTTTACGTGACTCAGAATTCAATGGATATGAAATATACTCTCAAGAGGAATATCTGATCAGATCAACAGTCCATGATGTCATCCTAATAGTAAAGAAGCCTGTTCTCACAGAGTTTTGTTAGAAAGAGAAATGAAGAAGGAAAATAAAATCCTTCGGTCTGCTAAGTCAGAGCAAAGTTCACTATCAAGCTGCTATGAGTAACAGAATGAATTCAGATCTTTTTAGTTCTCAAAGCTTTTTGTACAGTCACTGGTCTTTAAGACTCACTGAAACAACAACTTAGCCAAAACAAAACATAACATACAAAAGAAATAGTGGAAGTAGGTGTCTAACCTGTGGCCTCACCTGCCGAAGCAGTTCTTGATGCTTCAGTCTCAGCCTTTCCTTCTCCATCTGTAGCTGCTGAAGTCTCATTTGTTGCTGCTGATTGGAGCTACTCCCACCCATCACTCCACCTTGGGGACTCTGAGGAGCCAGAGGGGGTGGCTGTTTCACTGGAGCACTTTGGCTGATTCGCTGATTCATGGCTAAGGAACCAAAACAATAAACATTTAAAAATGGAATTCAAACAAAATACATGCAAGTACTACCCTTACGAGGCATATATTAAAAGCTTTATAAAATTACAAGCCATGAAAGTATAAAACATGCAGCCTACGTTGATGTTCAGAGTCTGAAATGTATGCTCACATGTTATTCACGTGAAATCAATGCAACAGTCTCATGTTTAAGAGTACATACTTGTTCTAAAAGCTTCTGAAAACAGTTAAATGTGTAAGTTGGTTAACACTTCAAAAGTGGTAGTAAAACATTTCAAGTTTAATTGGAAGGATCTCTCTCTCTCTCTCTCCCTCTAATAAACTATTCTCAACTTAGACACAAGTAGTATAAAATTATTTTTCTTATTCATGTGAAATCTTAGAATCATTAAACTTGAGAACACACAGAACGACAAAACAGATCATCTCACTTACTTATATCAAACTACATTTGGTTAAAGGCTATTGTTCTTCCTAATCAGGTGCAGGTCATGCAACAATCATTCATGTACTTGTCACATCAAGTTATGAGTGTTACAGACTCCATTTAGGGCATTTTGACATGCAGAATTAGAGCCAATAGAGAAATTGTAGATGAATTATACAGCCAAATATACTGCCATCAACGTAGAAAACATTTTGCTAGTGCTTCGTTTTCTTTTACCCCACATAAGTATGTGATACATTTTTGTCTTGTCTCCCCTTCCATCATACAAGCAAGACCTAAGACAATATTATTTGATAAAATAATGTATGACTGGGATGCATCTACTTGACAGGCTTGATTTTCTCCTCACACAAGACTAGCATGGTTAAAGTCAACACAGACACTGGAGTTCGCATCGTGAAACAGAGGGCTGGGAAAGGCTGAATGTTTTACAAGGGCACTATTTTCAGGGGCTTTCAGTTTTGAAATCAGCTGTCCATCCTGTTGTCTGGAACAGCCTGAATATGTTAACATTCA
This sequence comes from Ardeotis arabs, assembly GCA_011801015.1. NCBI lineage: Eukaryota > Metazoa > Chordata > Aves > Otidiformes > Otididae > Ardeotis > Ardeotis arabs. The sequence continues at coordinate 97,747 of JAAGAY010138991.1, forward strand.
CATTATGATGCAGAACACATTTGCCGAAGCAGTGATGGGAGAGTGGTGGGGTTTGGTGGTTTTTTTTTTTTCTGGGCATAAGGATTATGGGTTATGAGAACTAAGGGGCGGGGGGGGGGGGGGGGGGGGGGGGAATGAGCTTCTTTTAGGATGACAGGGTGATTTGGTGCAAAGAAAACCATCTGTTCCATCAGTTTAATGTTTTCATCATATATCGAGGACTACTGGAACATTAGTACTTCTAACTATCATAAAGGAGAATTATCTCAAAGAATCTGTATCATCTTTTCTCTGAAAAGCCTTTTAGTCTCCACTGTCTTTTGAGTATTCAACTTAAGGTACAGTAGTGCTTTTCTTCTTTTCCAAAAAAGCCTAAATAGATTTATTTCATACTAGCAGTAAAAACAGCTGTTGCTTCACAGCCTTGCTCCCTTTCCTCTTTGCCACAGCTCATCTTTCCATTGAGAGGTAACATAGGAAGAAGAAATGCCATATGCACACCGGAGTGAGAACAGAAAAGACAAAAGTAAGTTGAAAACGGTTACAGACTCAACTCTCTAGCCTACCCTTCCAACTACTCTATAGGTCCAGCACAGAGTCAATAGGGGAATGGAGAGGTGGGTCACATTTTCATGAGTCAAGTCAAAATAAAATGAAGTGTCAAATAGCTTGAAGGAATTTGAAATAATCTTTTACGTAGTTACTTGTGAGAGCACTTCATAAATATGATCACAAATAAGATAAAACTTCCTGTAAAGGTAAGTGAATAGGTGAAGTAGAAATAGAAACTGAATCCCAGTATCAAGTAGAAACAACAGAGTGAATACAAAGGGCTGGAGGTTCAACTCCAATCTGCAAGTCCCAACCTGACCCAGAGAGGAAAAAAAATAGCAGCAAGATGATGTTGCTGTGATTAAATCTTAAAATCCAGCAGTTGATCTTACGAGACATCCAGCACCACTTTGCCATCAAAACTGAACCTCAGGAAGAAGATGACCAGGCTGAGGCAATCAACCAGCTTTGTGACATGAGTTGTGGTCCACAGGCCAGCAACAGGAAGAGACAGGACAGCCTGTTCCTCTGCTGAACAAACACAGAAGGTTCATATGCCCCAAGACACCAGAAGCTGTTAAGCAACAGTTTCAACAGCACCAACAGCTGTCCTGCAAGGATGTGAGTAGTGAACAGTAACTACAAGCTCCAAGACCTCCACTGGGCAATCTCTGTTGGAAGACTGACAGCAATTAAACTACCTATATTTACCAAATTAGGACAAAGCTGAAGCTAGAGTGCAATGCAAAAAGAAATACAGCCCACTTAGCAGCTCCAGACAAGCTAGACACAACACTGCTGGAGTGGGGAATGTATCTCCTCTCTGTTTACCCAGAATCCTATCAAGTCTGGAACCAGGACCACACCTTTTGTTTTTTATCTTCACCACCTTCACCTTAAAAGCAGACAATGAAAGGGTCAGTAGGGGACAACAGAAAACAACAGCCTTCTCTGGCTGTTAAGCTCATTCTGCAACTCAAGCAGTCTGCACTACCCTTCAGAAGTTCCAGGATTCAAACCCTGTTATTAAACAAGATGGAAGGTCAATTACAATGGAAAGTAAAGAGGGACAAAGGTTAGAAAATTCTAATCACCTGAAAGAAGTACATCCAGGTTTTAAGTAAAATACCTAGCTTGTAAAAATCAAGTACCCAAAGCTGAAGAATGTCAGTTTTCTCTCGCTTAAAAGGCTGCCTTTATGGTCTAGTCTCCAATTACATAATCATATAATATGGAGTCCCTGCCTCATGCAGTTCACAGCCAAGTCATGTTACAGATAACCTCATAAAAATATAAGTTTCTAACATTAGTTAAACACTTAAGTGCAATATTACTAACATCCCATCAACATGTTATGAATTTGTTTTTCCTGCATGTACCACCCAAGTATTACTTCCCTAGGTCTCTCTTCCCCTGAAATGCAGCTTTGGAAATAACTTCCTTCTCATGCCAAATTCTTCATATTTTATATACCTGTATCTTTCTGACAGCTGCTTGTGTTATTCTTGTTCTCTCTTATCACAGCTTGCTCCATTCTTCCCATCTACTGACTTTGCTATTAAAACTGTAAGAAACAAATCATGTTTGTCTGATGTTTTTCATTTTATTCCCTCATCCTAGATCCCTGAAAAGCCTTCTACTGTCCATTTTGGAAGTAATGTTTCCAACAAAAAGCGTATCTAAAACAAGATATCAGAAGATAGTGAGACCTTAGTGTATACTTAATATTAATCAATAAATATTGGGAGAAGATTTACTTTTATGACTTTTTATGAAATCAAACCTAAAAATGTTTCTAAATTCTTATTCAAGTATCCACTAAAAGGATTTTTATGATCATTCTATTATTTGAAGAATGCAAGTGCAAAAGACTTCAAATTGACAAGATTTTAAACTGTCCTCAGGACAGACCATGGAGATGTTTTTCATGTAAAGGAACTATTTTTAACTGTGAGATTAAACTAAAAGTTTGGACATTAAAAGATGATACTGCTAACTGAATTTTACTGACTTAACATCATCACCAAATGCAGAACTAGTGGAAAAAAACCAACAGTAACAATACTGAATGATTTTCAGCCATTTTAGCTGATTATACGAGTGTGCTATTTTCAAGGAAAACAGAAACAAGACTTCTTTTCTATGATTTCCTACACAGTATTTAATGAAAAAGGGAAACCTTATCTTGTTTTAAGTGACAGGAAAAAACAGAAGGGTTTAAAGTTTTTGTTGTTGCTGGTTTGTTTTGGGTTGTTTTGTGGTTGGTTTTTTTTTGGTTTTTTTTTTTTTTTTTTTTTTTTTAATTTTT